>JAHNEJ010002159.1:0-44331 GCA_022559845.1 Amorphophallus konjac | reverse complement strand
CTTCAACTACCACTCAGCCGAAGACCCCAGAGAGCTAGAAGACAGACTCCAAGAATGGTCCAACCCCCCCTTCACTACAGATAAAAAGGACACTTCTTTTATCTCCATGTGTTTTGCAATTATATGGCAGATCTGGACTGTTCGTTGCAGGAAGGTGTTTGAAGATGCCGAAGAACACCCTTCCTCCACCATCATCAAAGCCATGAAGAATCACCACAACTGGGCAGACAACAACATCCAGTACATCAAACCTCCTCCACAACAACCGGCCCCCTGGAGCCCTCCACAGAGTCATTTTCTCACTGTCAAAGCGGATGCAGCCTTCTCCAAAGGTCAGGGAGCTCTTGGCATCATCCTCACCGATCCGGCTGACAACCCCATCAAGTGTTCTCAACATTTTATTCCGGAGGTCTCCTCTCCAGAGATGGTCGAATCCCTAGCTTTCCTCCAAGCTCTGAAGATGGCAGTCTCCCTACCCCAGCACTCAGTCATCCAAGGTGATGCACTCAACGTGGTGAGGTATATCAACGGCTTCTCCCCACCTCCCTAGAGAATCTTAGATATCATTCAAGACTGCTGGAGTCTTCGAGCTCATTCTTCCCAGGTGCAGTTCATTCCCCGAGCAGAAAACTCGTTGGCTCACGCTCTGGCCAAAGAGGCCCTCCGGCTCCACTGTAACAGAGTCTTATCTACCCCTCATATCCCCAACTGTGTAGTGTAAGTTGTGAACTCCGGTTATCCTAGCTAATAGAATCCTTCTATGTTTTACCTTTAAAAAAAGTGATATTAATTCAGTGTGGGTGTGTGTTTCGCCAGGTGAGGATTTTTTTTAATTTTGTCCCCGCTGGTGACGCGGGGGACCGCCTCTCCCCTTGCAAGGGGGAGGGCTCGGGTTCATTACCCGGTTCCCTATTCTCGTTAAAAGAAAGAAAGAAATAAGAAAAAGCTTACGTGCCGAGAAAGAGGATGTTCAAAGTTAGGTCGATAACATTTCCTTTAAAACTTGTTAGAAGGTATCTTACTAATAAAAAGTGAACTTTTTAAATGATTTTCAAAACTAGATTTAAAACCATAAATATTAATAAGGCCCGTCTAGAAAGATCAGTGATAATGAAAGAGTTTGATGTAGGTGATTTTTGATAACACGTGCACTTCACTGTAATCATTAGAATCTACTTTTTTTTAAGCAACATAAGGCTGCATTCGGTTGTGTTTAAATTATTGAAAAACAAATGAAAATCAAGTCAGCTGTACCCTCATCGACGAGTGTGGTGTTTTGTCGAAGGATGGGTTATTTAGCAACATCCCACGATGGGGGGGGAGACTGAGAGATTAATGACAAACATACTCTCATTTGGTAAAATATCGAGATGGTCGTGCCCGTAAAAAGAAAAAAATAATATGAAATTGTTCCTGGTGAGAGCGAGTGTATTTGAAACTTGTCAAATAATGGAGCGACTCCTCCCTTGCCAATGTTCATCTTATTTCTCTCATCTTCTTCCATAGGAGCAGGGTGACGGTGAAGGCTATGGGTGAGATGGGTGACAGTGATAATGAGCAGTGAGATGAGCGACGACGACCACCATGGGTGAGATGGGTGACAGTGACAACGAGCGACGGGATGAGCAGTGACATGGGCGGGATGGGAGACGTCGAGCGATGACTGTGAGGTGAAGCAGACATCTAGGGCGATGCAGGTGTCAAGGCCGAGTTTGGAAGGGGTGAGGGGAAGAGCATTTGAGAAGAAGTCATCCATCATCCATCGCTACTGTCCAGGAAGTAGCTCCAGAGGAGTTTTTTTTAGATTAACGGGAGCATAGTTGAGTTTGCTCTCTCTCTCCTCCGAAAGCTCACGGTGACTCAATAGTTGGTAGTGAGATTTTAAAGTTAACTATATATGCCTGTCACTCTTTACACTTAAAAAAAAAGTAGATTTAAAGTTAAGACATTCATTTAGAACATTTATACTACTGTCCCTCCCTCGTCTCCCCTTAATAATATTATAATCATTAAAATATGTTGGGGTAAGCAGTTTCAAATGTTTTTATCAAATTATCGATTGGCATTCACATCTCAGGTCTTCTCAATAAAGAAACTAACGTGGTGTTTGATTATAATTTTTTATCTCTTTTTTCTCTCGAAATTAAAATTAGAGAAGAGAGGACACTTAAACACGTTTGATAAGATATATCCTATTTTTTAAAGAGGAATCTTACCGTGTAAATCTTCCTAAAAAAAAAAGTCTAGAGCAATTTTTTTTAAAATCGCCTACGTCTCGGGACTCCCCCTCCCTCCCATGCGCGACCCCCCTCCCCCGCAGCCGGCTCCCTTCCACCCCCCCCCCCCCCGCGGCTCCCCTCTCCGGCGGCCCTAGCTCCCCTGCGGCCTCCCCCCCCCCTCCCTCGCGGCTTCCCTCCCCGGCGGCCCCAGCTCCCCTCCCCTGTAGCCGGCTTCCCCTCCCCCGCGGCTCCCCCCTGTGGCCCCCCTCCCCCTCCGCCGGCCAACCTCCCCCCTCGCGGCTCCCCTCCCCTGTAGCCGGCCCCCCTCCCCCGTTGCTCCCCTCCCCGGCGGCCCCAGCTCCCCTCCCTTCCCCGGCGGCTGGCCCCCCTCCCCCCTTCGGCCCCCTCCCCCGCTGCTCCCCTCCCTGACGGCCCGGGCCCCCCTCCCTACATCTGCCCGCCCCGTCGGCCTCTCCCTCTCCCCTTCCCACGTGAATACGTGTATTTTTGTGTGTCAAACAGACCTACGTATATTTTAAAAAATATGACACGTTTGTCAAACAAAAAGTATCAATTTTTATCATTTTTAAAATTTAAATTAAAAATTGACATAACATATTTTTTTAGGTAGAAATTTATTTTAAAAAAAAATTATTCTCAAACATCCTATGAAAATCGCATGGTGGACAAGACAGGGAAGGAGATCTTCCGTAGTCTGTACCTACATTATGCTCAAAGAAGAATGCACCGTAGCTCCCACAGCATATATAGGGACGTAGCTAACTAATAGGGCACTTCAGCATGCCCCCATTAGCCGAACACGAGAAGAGGGTCCTAGCCCTAATAGGGCAGGAAATTGGGTTGCCCCCCCCCCCCCCCTGCATTCTAATAAACCTAAGCTTTGCGTGGAAGTACTTGGAAGGATATGAGGACACAGAGACAGGTAAAGTGCCTCGTGGATTTGGCTTTATGGCCCTTTGGATTCCCATTGTTGTTTGAGTGCTTGTTTATTGTCTGAGTGGGAAATATTAATGTAAATGGGATTAATTACGTTGGCTGATGTATATAGAGTACCGAGATTTCCTAGATTTTGGTTCACGGTCTACATCCATGCACCGGAAATCAAACCCAAAATAAGTATACATAAATTAACATTATAACAAGCCATCGTAATACCTTATACCCACAAAAAATACTCTTGATTCTAAAATAAGAAAATACCCTGAATTTGAAACTAGGGATGCTAAAACCAGAGAATGTGAACAAACAACACCTGTAAGTACTACTACTCTTGAGGCGGTTGGGGAGTTACTTCTTCCTTCCACTTAACCCGTACGGAGAGCTAGCACTGCTTAGTTTATAGAAAGCAACGGTTATCCTATTTTTGTCCTCGTCAACTGTCATCTTTAGTTAATTACACGGTAAGCTAAGGCCGCGTTTGAAGATGAGATGGGCTCTGTACTTTTTATTAAAATTCATCTGTCGTACTAATACACAGAATGTAGGCGATCCTGTATCATTCAAAATCCTCGGAAGCGACTCTGCTATTATTTTGAGAGATCAATAGAATTAGACACTCTTGTGCCTAGTTATCTCTCCTTTTCAAAAAAATTTCAACACAGAAGTTAAAAACGGCGGTGACCATTTGACAAAAATTAAATATTATCTGAAAATTTTACCTCGAAAGTAGCCCGCATATGCATTCTCAGATGCGCCCTCAGTCATTTTGATGGTAAAATAACGAAGCAACTTAATTAATTTTACATGACTAACTATTATTTATTTCAAATGATAGAAATCCATCAAAATTATTCTCCTTTCCCAAATCTCTATGCTCCCATCTGCCACTGCCTTGCGTTTATTAATTAATTATAGTATTTTGAACAAGCATAGAATACTCCGACTATATCCATCGACTTAAATTCAACTGCAACTAGGAGTATATATATTCCTCAATTAGATTCTCCTGGCGGAAGTTATCCATGCAAAATGATATTGTTGGGTTTTTATGCATGTACGAGCAACACATAATGCAATATTTTTTAGGTGCCCCTAACAATTTGTTGGCTGCCATGAGTACATACTACGTACAACGAGAAAGATTTAATCATTACTAGTGAAATATGTCACTCTGATTGTATCAACTGTACTAATTTTTTATCGCTACGATACGATACGATATGATATCACTCTGTATCGTAAGATGTCAAAATTAAAAAATTATTTAATAAATATATATTATTATAAAATATTATATACGACTTAGTAGTCAATAAATGTGTTAATTTTACGCGAGGTAAAGTGTTCAAATATCACAAATGTTATTTATTTTTTAATTCATTTTTTCTAAAGAACAATAAAAAAGTAAGAAAATAATGTCACTAGTGTGTCTTAAATCCAAATCCTAACCTTCCAAAGAAAAGCTCTTAACCAAACTACCTATGAAATCACATTTGATATAAAATAATATATATAATATTTAAAAAATATAAGTTACGCATTGGTTGCATATTATAGATTGGTCGTACTGGTACGATCCGATACGGATGGTACGTCCCGTACCAGACCGATTTGATTGTGATTGATACAGTCTGATACAGACGATACGTCATGTACTGGGCCGATTTAGCAAATCTTGAGTACCGGAAGCATTAAGTATTAAGATGGAGACACTGCAGATGAAATTCATGTGGGTCATTAATTCTCTTCCAGTAACAAGCTCGAGGAACACCTAACAAAATTTATTTACCTAGCCGACTTATCGAGTGGGCCATGACAATCCAACTCATTCCAAGAAACGTACGTAGTGCTTAGTGCATAGCCATACTACTTTTCACTCTGGACATGCACCAAACAAATTTATTTTTTTCAATTTTTTATGACATGGAGTCCAAGTCATCCTAATTTATGATGTAAGTCACACTCTCATCTGATGATGTAATAAAAATATAAAAAAATCAGATTCAATGACTAGTGTTAGACCCAATTTATCTTGAATCGGCCTCTTTTATTTTAGATTTTTTAGGCCATCAGATATGGATATGTCTTACATCACAAGTTAAGGTGACTTGGACCTCACGTAAAAAAAATTAAAAAAAATAAGTTTACTTGGTGCACACTCAAGATGTGTTATTAACTCCGAGTGTGGACTAAGCATTAGTCAAGCAGGAATTAGGGTTGGCCTGGCTAGATCGACCTATTTTCAGCTCAACTTGATTTGTCCGGTCATTTGGACTCAAAAAAAGATTAATGAAATGTGATTAGTTTCCTACCTGTTCTCATCTGAAGAAAACTCTCATCATTCGTACGTGCAAAGAGGGCCTCAAGTACTATTAATTAAGGTCTAACTTTTGAATCCTATACTTGCCACTTCATGCTTATATGGTCTTCTTTTGACTCTCTAGTTGCTACCTCGAATTCTTTACCGAGTTAATTAGCTGTCAGGAAATTGGTAGGGAAGAGCACATAAAGATGTCCTCTGTCCTGGCGATCCAACCTTGGTCGTGGCATGTCCAAGCTTATCCTACAATGAGAGCAAGGACTATGTGGCTGGCCAGGATTGAATTGCGCATAGTACCTTTACGAATAATATACGGTAATAAAAGTATTACAATTTATAAATATCGAAAACTTCAGTTCTTTTGGTTTGATTTGGTCTGATCACGGTTTCTTGTTGAAATTTTGGTCCTCCAAGATCAATGTGAAAACTTTAATCCCTTTATTTAAACGGGCCAGCCCTAAGTTGGGGCAACTCTCAAGGAGAGACATCTGGCCTGGCCCAAAGGAGTAGTTTTTTTTAACTAAAGATAATACTTGTAAGATGGGGAATGAGGGAGTCTGTTCATCCCCTCATTGCAAAAGGGATAGGAGGTGTCACCCCGATCACCAGACAAGCGATTTTACATTAAGAAGTGCAGAAAGAAAAGGAACATAACAAGGGGGGATAAAGGGACGAGCAAGGTCCGGGGGAGGGAGAACACCCTGTCAAGGATGACAAGAGGGCCAATACAAGTCCGAGGGGGGGAAGCACCCTGTCCAAGAAGACAAGAGAGCCAGTACAACACGTGGGCATGGCCCAAAAAAGGGTCACAAGGAAGGAATAAAAATATAGATACGCAAGATAAAAGTCACTGCTCCATCATATAGGGAGCTTCTTCGAAATCCCGATCATAGTCGGAAGAGTTTGAACGATTATATGAACTTCTAGTGTGAACTCCTCGACGACGGACCGGAGAGGCTGGCCAATCAGAGGGATCAAAATCAGAACCATCGTGATCGAGCTCCTCCGAGGGGGGAGAGTGAACCGGCGGATCCGAAGTGAGCAGCGGGGAGGAGGAACAACCTCCTCAAGACTGGCCTCCATTCGGTGGATGTCGGATGCTCTAACTTTCTTCCGCAGGGTAGCAGCGAAAGACAATCGGGTAGGAGACGAAGCAGCACCATTAGAAGATGAAGACGATGCCGAGAAACCCTGACGCGGACGGCGTCGGAGGACGGATCGATGGCAACTCTGGGGACGCGAACGGAACGAGATAACTTGCTGTCTCACACAGCTCGACCTCACGTCGGACGGTCTCACACCGGGCGACACACTCTTCTCACAAGGGAGTTAGAGGGAAGGAAAGGAACAAGTGAGAATGGCTCTCACGTAAGACATTCTTTCATTCAATTTCATCATACGAACAACACACCATTGGCCTTCCTTATATAGGAAAGGCCGTAACAAAAAGACCCTCAAACTTTCCTAATTGTATCTATATCCTAGCCTAATAAAATAAAGCCCACCAACCCACCTTTTGACTTGTGGGTTTAAAATACAATACTTTGACTCAATAAGAATAGAATACTTTGGTGGTTAAAATAAAAATACCACCATAGTAAAATACACACAATACATACACACATACGTACGGATACGTACTCAGGACATCGAGTCTTCAAACGAGTCTCCGAGCCATAAGCTCGGTGCAGTCGGGGCGGTACGGCGTTGGTTCCGAGTAGTGGGTCGGTAGTGGACCCGGTGTCCCCACCAACCCTCCCGGGGCGGCTGGAACTCGACTCCGTCGAGTAAGGGGGGACACTGCTCTGGTAGTGCTCCAACAGATCTGGATCGAGATGCTGGAGATCTTCCCGGTTGATCAAAGAATCATCAGATGGTGGACGGTCCCGCCAGTGGACAAGGTAGCGCTGGTACACCCTGCTCCGTGTAGTAGTCACTTGCTCATCTAGTATCCTCTCAATGTGCTCGCGCGGTACTCTCGAGACTGTGGGACGCACAGGGGTGGGCTCACTCTCAATGGGAAGAGAAGGCTCAAAAAGGTCACTAGGAATCGCTGTGGGTTCTTTGTAGGCCACTAGGTCTGCCACATTAAAGGTCGAGCTAATCCCATATTCGGGAGGTAAGTCCACAACATATACATTGCCACCAATCTTCCGCAGGATTGGAAAGGGACCATCACTATGGGCTTGTAACGTTTTAACGGCTCTCGAGGGGAGTCGTTCGGGCCGGACCCGTACCATAACCAAGTCACCTTCTTGAAATTCATGGTGACGCTTATGCGAATCAGCTGACTCATGCAGACTCCTGTCGTGCTGTGCAAACTTTTTGGCTGACTTGGACATTCTAGACTAAAGGGGAAGGTTAGGTATGGTGGACCCGGGGGCAAGCTCAATAGCGTGTTGTACATCACGTATAGGAGGGAGTCGAGAAGGCAAGTCCTCAGGGACGATGTCTTAGAAGTCCTGCAGTATTGCCGAGACTTCAGTTGAGACTGAGACTCGGGACTCCTTGGGTGTGATGGTGACGTCAACAGCCAAAACAGGGGCATCCTCAGCAACCTCTCTGTTTAGCTCACTGACATTTATGGTGTCAAGGCGCCTAACTAGGTCATGACCAACCTTAGGGGCCTTAGAAACGAGTATGATAGATGCAAGAGAAGAGGGAAGGGGATGTTTCCCTTCAGTGGGAGTTTGGGGATTCTCCTGAATTTTGAGAGTTTCAGTGGGAGTGGAGGTGGAACTCTTACCCGAGGTCACCTTTGGGGGTGTCGGGTATAACTGAATCGTCCTCCCCTTGTGGGAGAAGGAACACTGATGGGACCGATCAAATGTAGCGAGGTCTACATCATAGATCCATGGTCGTCCTAAGATGACGTTTCGGGCCTTCATAGGCATTACGTCACATAAGATTTGTCCTTGGTAGAACTGGAATTGGATGGGAATGACACATATGGTGGTGACTGGGATAGAAGTGTCATCGACCCAAGCCACGTTGTATGGCCTTGGATGAGGGTGCGTAGGTAGACCTAAATGGGAGACAAAGTCTGAAGAGACTGCATTGATACAGCTCCCGTTGTCAAGGATTACCTTGCAGGGATGAGAGTTCACCATGATGTAGGTTTGGAAGTGTGGAACACATTTATTTTATTTAGTTTATTTTATTTATTATTTTTTTTGATTTATTTTATTATTTATTTATTGGCGTGCCAGTCACCGTGGTGACAATTTTATTGTGCGCTCGATCTGACATGGTCAGTCGATTGTGAGGTCCGAGTCGGGACCAGAAGTCCGTCATACCCTGAACGCTATGACGTTAATTACGTCCTCCCTAAGGAAGACAACCCTTGATTAAACGCTAAAGGTAGGAGGCCTCGAGAGGCAAACATATATTCATGTGTGGAAATGGAACTTCATACCGAAGCCAGAAAGGCGGGCAAGATAATGACACCAACCGTAGAAACAGATGATATCGCTAAGTCAGCGGTTCAAAGCCCGAGGTTAAGGGGGAAGGAGGATCTCAATCACAGGTAGCCTGAGCCGCGACCGTGATGAGGTTTAAAACATCGATCAGTGTTTCGACAGCATCTTCCCTTTATCTGGGTTATGCCCAGGGGGAAATAGGCTATCACCCACGGAGTGCCGGGATGAAAGCCAAGAGAGAGAGAAGTGTTGAACTTCCCGAATCGCATATTTGCCATGGGGCAATGTTTGGTATTCCCTGTAGAAGCCGGTGGGACTCATGCAGTGGCAGAGCCCTCCCGAGCTAAAGGGGTTATTCGTGAACCCGATGCGGGACGACGGAATGTAAGCGAACGCTTAATGTTGCGCCCTCGCACGCGGATCGACCTGCGCGGTCAGGTCGCGGGGATCGACCTGCCCGGTCAGGTCGCGGGGGTCAAGGGGGCAGCGCCCCTTGCGGGGGTTTCCGGGGGCGGAGCCCCCGGAACAAAATTCGGATTTAAGATTCAGTAACAACATTTGAGTATGTTATCAATGCAGTGCAAGTGCGCAAAGGTTCCCGGGGGCAGCTTAATATTGGCTTTCATCATCCTGGGGGAATTTTGGCAGCACCTCCCCTAGACTTAGCATCTGCCAGGGGATGATATAGGCTGACATCGACGGAATGCTGGGATGAAAGCCGAAAAGCGGGGGAGCACTAAGGCTCAAGGAGACTGTACATGTCTCTATCATCGATCACTATTCCCCATCTCGGAGGTCGACGAGACCCTTGTAAAGACAAGGTCCGCCGAACCTGCGGGGTTGCATGTGAATCCAGTTAGGGACCTGTAGGGGAGGTCAATTGGGCAGCGGAGCAGGCTCTCGGCACAGCAAAGTGGGAAAGGAGGCTCCCTGCATGAAGGCAAAGAGGCAAAGGGGTTCCCGGCACGAGGTTCTCGGCGCAGAGGGAAGACGGCAGAAAGCTCCCGGCGCGAGGGGCTTCTCGGCGCGCTATTCCCTGGCCGAAGGGAGCTTCTCGGCGTGGGGTTTGTGGCCTTCTCGGCGTGGGCTATAGGGGAGCTTCTCGGCGCGCTATGAAGTGGCCAAAGGGGGGCTTCTCGGCGCGCTATGAAGTGGCCAAAGGGGGGGGGGCTTCTCGGCCTGGGGTCTTTGGTGGATGGAGGGAGCTCTCGGCACAAGGCTTCCCGGCGCGCTCATGGCCGCGCCGGGAGCCTAGCACCGGGAGGCTGTGGGTTGTGGGTTTTTTCACAAAAGGGCTTTGTCGTTTAGCAAGAGAGGAAGGCCTCTCGGCCTTATAGTTCTCGGCGGGGAAACTTGCACGCCGAGAAGGTGGAATGCGGGAGAATTTCAGGGTTTTCAGAGATGCTACGGTACTCTGTTCCTGGGATTTCTGGGTTTTATGGCTCAGATTGAGGCCGAATCGGGGGTGTATGATGAGATTTCACGAACATCTCTGCTAGAAGGATGCCAAGGGATCTGAGAGGCCAGATCATCAGGAGGAGGAGAGACCATCATCGGGGCTGAGTAGCCTTTAACTGTCTGCTGCTAGACCTCTGGGGGAGTCAAGAGATGGCTGTCTCTGATTCCCCAGACTAGCATAGCATCATCTGAGAAGCAAAACGGCGATGAAAGAACCCTCGATGCTGGGACCCCAGGCCTTAATCATCCAATCGATTGGAATGAAGATCCAGGGTTGCATTCGTCTGCGGGTTCAAACGTATCTTTTATAGCCGACAGTCCGGGGAACCAAGAGATTGATGTCTCTGGTTCCCGGACAGCACAAGAGGCTTGAGGGCAAGAATCAAACACATACGGAGGGCATATCATTGAAGCAGGAAGAGAGAAGAGAATAGAACCCAGCAACCCATTGAACAAGGGTGGGGGTTCTACCTTCATCCCTGTTCGAAGAACAGACCCGACTCCGAAGCCTGAGTCATTTCGCCCATGGGGCATTCATAAAGATATGAACGCGGGACAGCACAAGAGGCTTGAGGAACAGACTCAAATACATACGGAGGGCATGCTATTGAAGCGGGAAGAGAAAGGAGAATAGGACCCAGCAACCCATTGAACAAGGGTGGGGGTTCTACCTTCATCCCTGTTCGAAGAACAGACCCGACTCCGAAGCCTGAGTCATTTCGCCCATGGGGCATTCATACAAACAGTATGCATACATATGGAGATAAAGGAAGATCGTATCGCCTAAAATCCATCACGGCCATTGCATTTATTTCATCTCACCATCATTTACATCGACTACAGAACTGAAGCCAAGAAACATACAGGGGAGAAAAAGGGAGAGAATCATATGAATAATCTAAACATCAAGACTTCGACTATTACATACGGAGAATCAGTAAAAAGAAGAAAAGGAAACATCGAACATGGGGGGGGGGGGGGGGAGGGTGGAGCATTGACTCCTCTCCCTCCCCCTATCAGCCCACCTGGAGCCCTTCTTCCTTCCTTTCTTCTGCTTCTTCTTTCGACGGAGACTCTCTCCCTTTCTTTTCCTATCTCTTTTCTTTCTGGATATCTCTTCGCTCTTTTTTCTTTGCCTCTTTCTTTTCTTCTTTTCTGTCTGTCCGCCTTCTTTCTTGTGGGAGAAGCAATGGGTTTTATAGAACCCTTGCCTTGCAAAAGGGATCTCGGCGCCTGTGTCCATGGGAGAAGTTCCCGGCGCGCCTTCCTTCAGGCTCTCGGCGCGTCCAGCGGCCCTTCGTTGAGGTTCCCGGCGCCATGGTCAGAAGCCCAATCGGCCGGCCCATTTAGTGCTTTTAGGCCGCATAATTGCCTTGGCTTCTCTTAGTTATTTTGTATTGACTTTTATCAGAACCGAAAGAGGCCCCTTTAGTAGTGACACAGCTTTGTTGAGATCATCTCGAGGTTCCATCAGTGAACAAACTGGGGTTTTATCAGTATTGCCATCTGAATGATGACGATAACACCGACATCAGCCAGGCCTGAGATGGTCCTAGCCGGGCAATTAGTTGGTGGTGAGGATCCTCCCTCAATCCTGACTTCGTAGGCATCTTCCAGTCTTCATTGCTGGTCTGGTCCCATCTTTATCTTTGTTCATATTTTAGCTGTCAACAGGAAGATGGAGGTTCGACACCAATCGTCCTCCTGGGGTGTTGAGATACAGCGAACTACACCCAATCTTTTCTGACTAGAACTCTCGGCAATGTCTCCAACCTACATGTACTTGGCATGCGTGCCATCAAATCCTGCATCTACTTCCTCAAATTGGGCGATGAGGTCAGGATCGGCCATATATCTCTCCTGATCCATGGGTTGTTTGTAGAGTTGAAATACGCTCTAGACGGCCTGATGAATTCCTAACCGGCGTGGCATGCACGAGCTTGGACCTAAATGATGCAGTCCTGGGACTGACAATTTGCAAGGTGTGGACCCATCTGATATGCAAAGGGTCAATTTGAATGGATCAATCAGGAAAAGTTGCTCGCCCGTAGGCGAAGTAGTCGTGGAACTACCTCCTGATTAATCAGGGTGCCCTAATGTGACAGTATAGGGCTTTAAGGATAGGTGCATACGAGCTCTCTCTTGCCGTCCACAACGATGCACTCAGGAGACTAGATGCATGGATCGGGCTCTCTCTCACTTCGTCGCGCGGCAATTGAAAAGATACTAAATGAGCAAATGATTGGAGCACGTACCTAGCTAGACTGAAAAGTCTAACTCCGATCGGAGACGAAGGCGAGCGGAGACGTGCGTGCCTACACGGCGTCGACGAAGCTTCATAGTTACAATAAATTCACTCCACGCAGGGAGGATTTAATTTATTATAAAACCACTCAATTTTAAAATTTTCCCACGTAGGGGAACAAAGAATCTAATTTCTCCGCGCAGGGAGACTCAGAGGTACTCACGTTCCGCAATTTACGGATCTTCTGTCGGCATCCGGGCGACTCGGACACGGGTCGAGCCATAGTAGTGGACTCGGGTGCCACAAGAAACAATAAGCTAATCGAGGGTATATATATATATATATATAATAGATAACTATTAAATATATATCCCTACATATAATATATATATATATATATATGTGTGTGTGTGTGTGTGTGTGTGTGTGTGTGTGTGTGTGTGTGTCAACAAACTGCAACCTTATTTTTTGACTTTCTTTTTTTTTCTCAAACACTTTTTTTTTTCAACAACACTTCAGGATGGCCAGCGCATGTAAAGTCTTCACACGAGCCAAGCATGTAAGGCAGCAAACCGGCGGCAAGGCTTTAAGGGTGGACGGGCCAGACTTCTCGCGTCAGAAGTCAACAGGCGGGGTGCATGCTTCGCGACGGGCTTCACGTGGGTGGTGGAGCTTCAGCGGCCTTCACGTGGGCACAGGGCCAAGCTTCAATGTCAACGAATAAATTGTAACCTTCTTTTTATGACTTTCTGTTTTTTTCTCAAACACTTTTTTTTCAACAACACTTCAGGATGGCCAGTGCAGTCTTCACACGAGCCAAGCATGTAAGGCAGCAAACCGGCGGCAAGGCTTCAAGGGTGGACGGGCCAGGCTTCTCGTGTCAGAAGTCAACAGGCGGGGTGCATGCTTCGCGACGGGCTTCACGTGGGCGGTGGAGCTTCAGCGGCCTTCACGTGGGCACAGGGCCAAGCTTCAATGTCAACGAATGCGGCAGTAAGACTTCGGCACGATTGGCAGGCTCGGGCGTGCCTCTCCACGCGGTGTGAGAGGAAAGAGGTTGGCAGGCATGGCGAGGCCAAGGCGGCTGGTTCACCAAGCGGCCGACGTTGTTGGGGTGTTGGTGAGAGGGAGAGGGGATGCGGGAGCAGCGCGGCAGGTGGGTTCGCAGGCTTGATGGCGGTGGTACCACGGACGTGGAGATAAGGTCGCCGGTGATGAAGAGGGCGGTGGAAGATGCAGAGAGAAAGGAGTGGTGACTGGAGGCGGTTTTGCAGGGAGAGAAAGAGGGAGGGAGAAGTTAGCACGGAGGCTGCGGTGGCTGGTTTATGCACAGGGGAGAGAAGGTGGCCGGCAGGGTGTGCGGCTAGCAGGGGCGACGTGGGGCTGTGATTGCAGTGGGTGGCGGAGGTGGGCGACCGACTGGCTCGCACTAGCTCGAGCGTGGTGGGGGCGAGGGTAGTGTAGGGGCTGGCCAGATGGGAGTGCGACGGCGGCTGGTGCAGGTGCGTTTGCGGTGGAGGGGCGCGCGGAGGAGGCACTGCGGCCACGGGGGCGCTGCGGTCACGCCGACAGGGGTGCGCGGAGGGGGCGCTGCGGTCAGGGCCAGGGGCGCACGGAGGGGCGCTGCGGAGGGGGTTCTGGTGTCACGCCGGCAGTGGCACGCGCGAGGCGCTGGGCTTGGCAGCGGCTGAGGCGCCCGAGAGAGAGAGAGAAACAGAGAGAGGGAGATAAACTGAGAGAGAGAATCCGAGAGAGAGAGAGAGAGAGAGAGAGAGAGAGAGAGAGAGACGTGGGAGAGAGAGAGAGAGAGGGATTAACAGAGAGAGAGAGAGAAAGAACGTAGGAGAGAGAGAGATTAACAGAGAGAGAGAACGGGAGGGGGGGTTTGATTACAGAATTTTTCTTCTTCTTTTTTTTCAACTTTTCTCTTTCTTCCTCTCAACCAATCAAAACTCAACTATTCTTTTCTTTTCTTTTTTTTTCACTTCTAGGAAATAAAAGAAAGAAGGGGAGGTGACGGGGACGTTGGGGTCGACGGAGGCGCCGTTGTCGGGCTCTGATACCAAATTTGACGCAGACGGCGTCGGAGGACGGATCGACGGTAACTCCGGAGATGCAAACGGGATGGGATAACTTGCTGTCTCGCACAGCTCGACCTCACGCCGGACGGTCTCACACCGGGCGACACACTCTTCTCACAAGGGAGTTAGAGGGAAGGAAAGGAACAAGTGAGAATGGCTCTCACGTAAGACACTCTTTCATTCAATTTCATCATACGAACAACACACCCTTGGCCTTCCTTATATAGGAAAGGCCATAACAAAAATACCTTCAAACTTTCTAATTGTATCTATATCCTAACCTAATAAAACAAAGCCCACTAACCCACCTTTTGACTTGTGGGTTTAAAATACAATACTTTCACTCAATAAGAATAAAATACTTTGGTGGTTAAAATATAAATACCACCATAGTAAAATACACATAATACATACACACATACGTACGGATACGTACTCAGGACGCCGAGTCTTCAAACGAGTCTCCGAGCCATAAGCTCGGTGCAGTCAGGGCGGTGCGGCGTCGGCTCCGAGTAGTGGGTCCGGTAGTGGACCCGGTGTCCCCACCAAACTCGAAGGCGATACGACCTTGGACGGGCTCAGGGAGGACGACACAGCAATAACCCCCGCGGCCAGGTCTACCGCATTAGCTGTAGAAGCAACCGGGAGAGCTCCAGGCGCCGCTGTAGCAGGGAGACCAGGGGCCCAGGAAGGGGCAATAGCACATAGGGAGGAAACTGGGGCATCCGCAGGCAAGAGGCATACTGCCACCGATGCAGGGGCAACGATGTTGACAACCGGAGGGGTAGCAGAGGGGAGGGCCCGATGAGGGGGGGTCTGCGCGCAGGGCAAGGACCACGTGGTAGGGCTCCAAGGGCAGCCGAGCAGGGAGTGGAAGATCAACAGCAGCAGAGCGATGAGACCCTACAGGAGTGGGCCCAACCCTCCCTGAGAGGCTTCAGGTGCAGACCCCAAACCAGAGGCAGCAACGGGCGAGTGGGCCACCGCCGCAGGTGGCACCGAGGTGCAAGCTTGAAGAAGGGGGCCGATCATCGAAGGCGAAAGAGCAGCATGTGGGCCAAGCACCGAGGAGGACGTATGTAATGTCCCGGATCTTTCGGATTTTTCGTTATGGGTCCCGGATCTGGTTTGTCAGGGTGTTCGACCCTGTTGTGTCCGAAATTTCATTTCGGACATCTTTCGTGTTCGGATCGGCGCGATCCGGAGTCGTTTCGGAGGCCCGGAGTGTGTCCGCGGCTTTTCCGTACGCGGTTTCCGATTTCCGCGTACGGGTTTCGGCGAGTCCTTCGGAACCCTGTAGCGACTGAACCGGGTCGTTCACCAGCCCGCGAGTGGTACCGTTGCGATCAGCGTGTCGAGACGGTCGAGGAGGTGTATTTTTCTATTTTTTCGGTATTTTTGGCATTTTTCGGATTTTCTATTTAAAGCATTTTCTTTTTCTTTTTCTTCCTTTTTCCTCTTCCTTCTTTCCCCTCCCGTGAGCGCGCAACGGTCACCCCCCTTTTTCCCCTCCTTGCCCGTTGGAACCTCGCGGCGGCCCCTTCCCCTCCGGCGACGGGTGGTGGACCTTGGCTGCAGCGCGATGACGACGGCGGCGGCGAGAGGATCGCGGCGGTGCCCCCATTGGCGCGTGGTTGTGGAGTTCGTGGTTGAGCTAGATTTCAAGATCGGCGGCGATTCGGTGGATTTCGAGCTTCCTTGAAGTAGGGGGACGAATCCTTACCCTCTTTCTAGCATTCCCCGTGATTTCTAGGTCGTGGAGAGGTCGAGAGGGGCTAGATTCATGCCGGGAGGGTTATTTCCATGTTTGGGGTTTGAGCGCCGGATCCGTCGATTCGTGGGGTTTTTGATCGATTTGGGGGCTCTAGATGCATGCTAGGTCGTTGTGGGGTGATTCCCCATTGTTTTCCCTTCACCAAAGGGGGTGAATGGGCGTGGTTTTGTGATTTCCGGCCGTAGTTCACGAACCAGGTTCGGCCCGATGTCACGCTATAGTCCAGTGGCGCGTTCTTGATGAACGCGCTGTGTCGTCCGAGCGTGTCCGTCGGAGAAGATGAACAGTAAGGCGGTGGGGGAACGCGCCTGGTTCGGGTAGCGCGATCTCCAGATCGCGCTATCTAAGACTAGCGCGTTCAGATTGAACGTGCTAGCCTTGGGCAGCGTGACATGGAAGATCGCGCTAGCCAAAGCTAGCGCGTTCTTCGGTGTTGCGCTAGGGATACCTAGCGCGACCTTTTCCCTTCCCCAAACCGCGTTTTGCGGGTAGCGTGACCTCCGGTTGGATGAGTTTTAGACCCGGTTGTGGCGTGGCCCTAGGGATGCCGTGGGCACCCAGTGAGAGCCACAGGGGCGCCCGGGGTTCCTCGGAGAATCAGTTACCTAGGTAGGAGTGCCGCGTGACTTGAGGGACGGTCGGACCTCATACGTGTCCCCGGCTTCCGTACCTACCGTAGGATCATCGAGAGTCTGTGCTAGTGCTTGGTCGGTGGTTTCCGTGGATTAGTCCTTACTTCCAGTGACCTGTCCACTAGTCGTAGCTTTCTGCGCACGCGTGTGCGGACCCACCTGGGAGTGGTGGAGAGCGAGACCCAGTGTGACGCGGTTTTTAGGCTGGTTACCGTAGGGCCCCTTGCCTTTGCCACCAGAGTCCGGTGGGGGGGAAAACCAGCTAGAGGACCCGACCTAGAGCAGATGGTTTGTGTGTGCACACGTAGTTGGGGGCTTAGGGCACGCACTGACGAGTGCGACCCCAGCTAGTCCTTGTTGTGGTACTTGTTGCGTGTCTGAGTCTCACGCCCGGGGCGTTGTAGCTAGACACTTGTGACGCGGTGTAAGACGTCAGGGGACGCATCCGGTCGTTCTTCTTGTGGATGGCGCTCCTGTTCACTGGCAGGCGTGGACTCGTGTTTTGTTGGACCGAGGTTCCGTACTACGGTACCGTTAGAGTAGAAGATTTTTCCGTTTATTTACTTTAGCTTGTCGGTTCTACCGTACTCTCGGTTGGTAGGGTTGTCTTCTTTTTCCTCGTTTTTCGTGCGAGGTGGGGATTCGCGGGATCCCTACTGGGCCAATGAGATAAGGCTCACCCCTGCTCTTCAGGTGAGGCGGGGTCGGCGGGAGGCGCGGCCGAGTTCCAGCGTGGGTCTTCCAGCCAGGGTTAGTTGCCAGTCTGCCAGAGCGGGGGATGCCCCCGCGTAGTTGTACTCCGGGGGATGCCCCGTGTTGTTGTACTTTCTTTCCTGTTGACTGTACTTTCTTTGGACATGAGACACTGTGGACCTTGTAGCAGTTTGATTTATTTATTATTATGTGCATTTCCTTTTGATTATTGTGCTATCTCTGTGGACGTTGCAGCTTCTCTTATACCCCACACCACTCCTTCTACCCTTCCCAGTCTTCGAGCCCGTGGGTTGGCGGGCCGAGATTCGAGATGCGCCGGTTCCTTTCCGGTACTCGGATCCTTGTTGAGTCTTGTAGAATCTTTACATGTTTTGATGATGACAACATGATAAGTCTTAGTGGTCTTCAAAAATTATGTCTATGTGAAAATTTAACAAAAATATTGTTTCTGTGAAAAAATGAACAAAGAACATGTTTGTTGAAGGATGAACCTTCATTTCACTTCAGGTATTGTTCAGGGACTGTATTCGTGTTGATTGGCACTTCGTCATGTTTGTATATAACACCTCGTGTTGAACTGTTTGTCTTCGTGTCGCTTTAGTTTAAGTACTGTTTGTATTTCCAACACGCCGTATCGTCTTCTCTTACCGCGTGTTGTTTATGTTTACTGTCCTTCAGGTCGTGCGTCTGTGTTGTCTCCTCTACATTGTGTGTCGTTTTTCTCTGTAGTGTTTGTTTTGATTCAGTGACACGTCGTGTCATTGATCTTTACTTCGTACTGTTTTCACCATCTTCGTGTTGGTCTTTCTCATTAGACCTCGTGTCGTTCGCGCTTTGACCACACTTCCTGTTGCTTTACGAAGACCTCGTGTCTTGCTTGTTTGCAGCCACTTCGTGTCGGTTTCTGATTCAGCACGTGTTGTCCTCACGATTGTTTTTCACCTCGTACTGTTCTAATCTTATTTCGTGTCGTTGTCAGTCCGTGTCTTTCTGATGTTGAAATCACACTTCGTGTTGATTTCTGTTCTCGACTTTGTGTCGTTTCACCTCTTGTCATTTTGAGTTCGTATCAAATCACTGTTCTGTCTTCGTGTTGTCTTTCAACTCCATGTCAATTCTTGTACTTCATCTTGGTGTTGTTTTTTAACCCGTGTCGATTACTGTTTCGACTTCGTGTTGTTTTCAACCTGTGTCAATTACTGTTTTGACTTCGTGTTGTTTCCAACCCGTGTCGATTACTGTTTCGACTTCGTGTTGTTTTCAACCTGTGTCAATTACTATTTCGACTTCGTGTTGTTTTCAACCCGTGTCGATTACTGTGTCATCTTCGTGTTGTCTTCACCTCGTGTCGTTTTTTCATCTCTTCATATCGTTTTTGTTCCATTGCGTACAGGACATCGCAGCACCTCGTGTTGCTTCCTGTTTCACTTTCGTGTCATTTGTCTTGTTGTGTCTTCGTGTCTTTTTTACTCTTCCTAGTCCTCGTGTCTCTCTTGTGTTGAAACCATACTTAGTGTTGGTTTCTGTTTTTGTCTTCGCGTCTTCGCGTTGTTTTTCTGTCTACCTCGTAACATTCTCTTAGTAATGTTCATTGTGTCACCACTGTATCCCGTGTCGTTCTCTGTTTTGTGTATCTTTTTGTCGTGTCCACTAACCTCATGCAGTTCTAGCTCTTATGGCACTCAATATTAATGGTTCTTATCTCGTTGCAGGTCCGAGGAAGAACATTCATCAGTGTCTGGGTGCACATGATCCGATACTGAAAGAACAAATACAAAAAGGGCACGTAGCAGGAAGGTTCTGGATCGAGCGTGGGAGGCACACGCGTTTAGTGCCCTATCCATCTGCTACAGCTATAAATAGAATCCTTCGTCCACCGATGAAGATTGATCTGAGCCAAGAAAGAAAAGGCAGTGTTACAGAGAGCTCGATCCAGCAGAAGAAGAAAAAGTGAGAGAGAGAGATAGTGCTCGTGTGAAAGAGGAAGAGAGTGTAAGAGAAAGAAAGAGAGATAGAGAGTGAGTGAGAGAGCTCATGGAGAAGAAGAAAGAAGTTTACCTGAAGATCTGTCTTCACTGGACCGTGGATCAGATCCAGGCCAGTCAGCTCTGTTAGGAGCCAAATTGTGCATTTTGTGTTTCAGCTTCTGTTTGCTGAAGTTATTTTCGTTTATTGTTTTTTCCTTTGTTTTCTGGTTTGTTGTGCTTTCCGATCCTCTGGTCTGAGGTCGTGTTCCCTCCGGTTAGGAGGAAGGGAGATCTGATCTCCAGTTGCAAGTAGCTGGGAGCTACTTGTGGGTTCCCTCGGCTTGGAGGAAGGGAGACTTGTCTCCGGTTCTGGGCTTGTGGATTCAAGTCCAGAGGTTCCCTCCGGTTTGGAGGAAGAGGGGAGGTAGTTCCCCTGGTCAAGCTGTGTGGCAGCAACTGTTTGCAGACTGAGTCTGCTTGGTTCTAGCGTTCGCTAGTGAAGCCTCACTCCGGTTGGGAGTGAGGGGTGGATGTAGGTCTGAAGGACCGAACCACCTAAAAATCTATTGAGCAGTGGCTTGATTGTCTGGTTTGCTTCCGCTAGATGCTTGAATAGGTGCGCTCAATGTGATTGTATTTGAGTTGAATAGAATTGGTTCCATTCTGTTTCCTTATCTAGCATCCGGTTTTTAAATTTAATCCATTATTCGTAGAAGGATTCATTCACCCCCCCTCTGTATCCGGGCCAAGCACCCTAACAGTTGGTATCAGAGCAGGTTTCTGCTTACAAGGTCCAGCGACCTGCAGATCGATCTTGCAATCTTAGGTGCTTATTTCTTTTTAGTGCTTCAATATTCTTGTGCGTTAATCTGTGTGTTCTCATGGCCCATCCACCGATCTTCAGTGGTACGCATTTTGATGCATGGTTCGCTGTTTTGAAGAGTTATGTTAAATCTGTGAATCCAGACCTGTGGAAAGTAATTTCACATGGTCCTCATGAACTACCTAAGAAAAAGTCCAAATGGACTGACACTCACAAATCCATGCATGAAGAAAATCAGATAGCAATAAATTTAATGAAGGCAGCTACTGATAGAGCTTTTCATTCATGTTTCTTTGAATCCAGTTCTGCTAAAGATATTTTGGATGCACTGAAGCGAACTCAGGAGATAGATGTGGACAGATGCATGATGGCCAACAGAAGAAATCAAAGTGCCAGCGATCAAGGCAGCAATCAAACTAAAGAAGATGATGATGATGAGGTAAATATCTTCGAGAATTTCTCTCTAGAAGATTGGGAGAATGCATATGCTGAATTATTTGAATCTCATGAACTGTTAAGAAAACAGTATAAAAAGTTGAAAAAGAGTATTCGGGTAGATAGTTCTAGCTCTCCATGTAAAAATTGTTCAAGTACGAAGAAATCTCATGATGCATGTCTGTCTGATAATCATATGTATAAAAACCAGAATGCAGAACTGAAGAAGGAACTTGAATGTGTTCACTCTGAGCTGAACAAT
Organism: Amorphophallus konjac; assembly: GCA_022559845.1. NCBI lineage: Eukaryota > Viridiplantae > Streptophyta > Magnoliopsida > Alismatales > Araceae > Amorphophallus > Amorphophallus konjac. The sequence continues at coordinate 23,022 of JAHNEJ010002159.1, read as the reverse complement.
TTAAAATCTGAAGATGACTTCCTCAGAAAGCTCTCTAAGGAAAATGATGAACAACTAAAGAAACTTAAACGAGAGAATGAGTTGCTGTTTGAAAAATTTAACGCCATAAAATCTGTAAACATAGAATTACAGAAAGATTTTGAAAAACAACAAAAGGAATTGAGGGAGTTTGAAGCTAGGAGAGAAAGCATGGTTAACTCAGAAGATCAGCTTCTAATAAATGAGCTAGTTCAAAATGATAAGCTTAAAGAAGAAGTTGAAAAATTAAAACTGTTAAACAGTGCCATGTCTGAAAGACTTCTCACATTGGAAAAAGGAAAAGCTATCTGTACAAACGAGACTGAAGAGGTAGATGAGCTAAGAAAGGAAATTGAAGAATACAAAACAGCTAACAAGGTTTTGAATGAAGCTGTCAATTGTAGTGAACAAGAGATCACTAGTTATGAAATACACATTGCATCTCTTGAAAATGAAATTCGGGATTTGAAAGCTTCCTTGTCTAAATTTGTTGATGGGCAGAAAAACCTAGACAAGCTGCTAGGTGTAAAAGTCAATGTCAAAAAGGAAGGGTTGGGCTACAATAATCTCAATAAGAAGGCCTTGCAGAACAAAGTAATGACATCCTTTGTAAATACTTCAAATGTAGCCACTACATCAAAAGACAAACAGCCCATTGTTCAGAAAATACTGGGAACAAAGATTAACTTTAACAAGGAAGGACTGGGTTACAGTCCAGTCATGAGGAAGGTTGATGGAGCCAACCTGAAAACTGTCTTTGTCAAATCCTCTGAACAGGAAAAGCCTTCTATCTCATCTCCATCTCAGTACAAGGCTAAGAAAACAGATAAACAAAATAAAAATCATAAAACATCAAAAATTCAAAGGAACAATCTGCATGCTAAGAACTCATCAGATAAATGCCATGTTTTAAAGAAATCAAGTGGCTCATGTCATTATTGTGGTAAGTATGGACATCTTATGAGTAACTGTTTTGTGATGGAAAAAGATGACAACAAGCATGTTAGAAAATCTGTGTCTGGTCAGAAAAGGAATGTCAAATGTTCTAATTGTGATAAAGTAGGACACACTACTACTCATTGTTGGTTTGCAAGTAGTAAGGAAAAATCATGCTCATATCATACAAAACACTTTGCAAATCAGCATGTCTATAACAAGAACCAGCACATTATATGTTTTAATTGCAACAAAATTGGTCACAAGGTCTCTGAATGCTGGTCAGGGTCTTTTAAAAGAAATTCTATCTCATGCTTTGAATGTGGAAAGTATGGCCACAGGGCCATTGAATGTTGGCATGCTCAAAGGAAAAATTTCAGTTCTGGAAAGTATAGATTTCCTGCCAGTACAAATGCTCTTAGAAAGAACAAAGTGGTTTTCAAAAGGAAAAACTTTGAATGTGTTGATTATGGAAAACAGTTTGGTAATGCAAATAACAGAAATTTCCATGCTAATGCACATACAATTCATACTCATAATAATGTGCATAACCCAGATCTGAAAACTACTGCTCCTTACTATCAAGTTAAAAATGTGCTAAGAAAACCTGCTAGGAGTGATAATGTCAGGACAGGACCCAAGACTTCCTGGGTACCTGTTTGCGCAAAATAAACTTTGTTTTGCAGGTGTGCCTTGGGACTGGAATAAAAGGGGAAATGATCCAAGGCACTCAAGAATGAAAACCCCATTCTCACAATTTTCAGGTAATCTCTCTACATGTCCCATTTTGAAACTTACTGCATATCTGGTTTGATGCATTCTTGCATATCTGGCTATTTCTTTGGAAATCTGAATTGCTTATAGGACTGTTGAGGTTACCCTGTTATCCATGACCTCTTTGGTATATCAAATGGTAAGCTACCAAAAGACAGAGAAATCTGTCAGGAGGTTCTTACTATGTGTGAGGTGGTCTATTAGACCAAATGCTCCGCCTAGTACCATAAGTCATTCTGCTGATCAGGGGAGTTTGTTTATGCATAACTCATAAACACACTTGTTTAATTTTCGTGGCAAACACTGCATTCTTTAAATAATTAACACTTCCAAGAGTCGTGTGTGAGTTGTCCTTGAGTGGGATGAAGAGGAGCTTGTCAGGCTATTTGGTTTCTGAAGATCTTTGTCAGCCGATGCAGTTAATGTGGTTTTAAGATCAGTCATCTCAAGAGGTTGCAGTCTGTTGCCCAAGAGTTACTCTGGATGTGAGACTGAACTACTTCAAAAATACTATATTTGGATATGACCTTAGTGCCTAATGTCTTGAGTGATCTCTCACTTGCTGGCTTGCTGATAGGAGTGCTGCTCATCTCATCTCATCTCTCTCTATTCGATCAGCCACCTCCTTATCTCTCACCTATCACTCTTGGTTCAGATTCTCTCTCGAAGAAATTGTGGGTGCAGTCTTCTTGCTCTTATCAGATATGATCTGTATACCTTAAACCACCCAATATCTAGTGTAACAATTTACACCTGTTAATAAAGAACTTCAATGTTTGGGGGTTATATTTGGTCCTTGATCCTTCTAAGTTATCTTCTCAAGTGTTGGTCAACATATTATAAAACTTTCTGTTAAATGAGAAAAACTTATTGAGGATCTCGACTTAACTGAAACTTATGTAAAGAGAGCTCTGAGATAAAATTGTGTTAAGTAAGATTTCTGATTTTGTCTAAAATCATGAGAAGTGCCTCCAGGGAATACGCCACTCTTTGTGGCAGAGCAATGGCTTTTGTGGAGAAATAGACACTCTTGATCAAAGAAGTCCAGAGCTTCTGTCATGATACAACTAGCTATCTCTGTATAGAAATGTTAAAAAAAAAAGGGAGGGGGGGAAAGTCCTCAAAAGAAAAAAAAAATATATCATTGGCATAAAGGTAGTCCGTCCTGAGTAACCAGGGTTTCTGGTGTCTAATAAACATGTCTCCTTGTGTAAAAAGGGACTACTCTACCTTGTGTTCAACAAATTGGTTGACCCTGTATGCCTTCTCGTCCATTAAATGAAGAAATGAAATCTGCTTGACTTTGATGTGTTATTTCGTTGCTTGACAAACATAAGGAGCAATTTAATCGTGTCTCTCTCTAGGTTAAGCAACTTTAACAGCTAATTTTGTGATTATGCTGATTTAATATCTTGAGTTAACTGACCTTGGTTTTTGGAAGAATATAACCCGTCCACATATTGAAGGGCTAACTTTAACATGCTGTAGTTGCGTTACATCAGGACTAAGGGTATTTTGGGTATTTACAGAAAAAGTTGATATGAGTAAAAAGCTACCCGACAAAACCCTTCTTGTTTCTCACGCCTTCCACCTCAAACCCTTATTTCCCCTTGCCGCTTCCTATTCATCCTCGTGCTGCTCTACCTTGAGCGTCTTCTTCAAACCCATCTTCATCTCTTCCCGCTCACTTTCTTCCCCCACAGAGGTCTATTCCTTTCTTAAGTCTAGCTTCACTTCCAATAGCAGCCTGCAAGAGAGAGTTGATACTCTGGAAGTTCCGACAGATGGATCAGCAAAGGTCAGTAGCTCCGGGAGAAAGAAAGAGGAAGGGAAAAGAAATAGTTGAAGAGCCTTCATCTAAGCAACAGAGATGTCTTGAGCCAGAACCTGCTGCGGAAGTCTCTTCAGAACAAGGTACCAGGTTTTCTCAGTCTACCGTGTTCTTAGAAAGTGGGAAAATTATTCCTCCTAGAATAATAGATTTCGGAGATGAAACCTTGGTCTCGAAGTTTCCAGAATTGTTGAAAATCTTTGAGTTTCAGGAGTGGAGAAATTTCTTAGAAAGTCACCGTGTCTATTACCCTAGGCCGGTAATGGAATTTTACAATAACTTGTCCTTGAGCCGAGACAAGTCTACTTTGTTATCATCTGTTAAAGGGGTCGAGATAACTGTTACATGTGACTCCCTTCACAAAGCTCTCGGTATTCCAGATAAAGGGGAGGTAGAGGGAAGCTTTCGATACAGTCTCCATGAAGCTTTCTCTGTCATTACTGGTAAACCCAGTAACATTCATGATAAGGGGCAGTTGAAGCTAAAAGCTTATCAGACATCGTCATTCCCTCCTCTTCACAAGCTCCTTCAGAACGTCATTGCTTCCATTATCACCCCACAGACTGGGGCTAGAGGAAGAATTACAGACACGCAGAGATTTCTACTGTTTTGTCTGATTCAAAATGTGAAGATATGTCTGCCAGAGATCATTTTTAATGTCATGAAGGGATGCATTGGATCCAAGAGACATCTTCCCTATGCCGCCCATATGACAGACATCTTCAAGCATTCTGAGATTTGCTTGGATGGAGAGGCCGCATCAGAAGTTAAGGCCCGAAACATTTTTAATATGAATTTTGTTTCAGTGTTTTTGGGCTTAGAGGACTCTTCTATGGTGGGGCAAGTTAAGGTCCAAAAGGCCAGGGAATCACAAACTCAGGGGGAGCATTTGGAAGAATTTCAAGTCTTAGCCCCAACTGGTGAGCAATTAGTTTCTGAGATTGATCATCAGGAAACACCAGCTGAACAACCAGAGTCCACCTTGCCAGCTGCACCCACCGAAGTATCCTTCTCCTTTCAGAGGCTAGTTGAGGCTGCATCTGAGGACATCAGATTGTCTGACGAAAGCATTCAGACAGATCTAGATGCAACTATTGCTGGGCTATTTGATTCGTTTGGGAAGACATCTGAAGAGGTAATAGTGCCTGAAGAACAGCCAGCTAAAGAGCAAGACAGTACTGATCAAGATCTTGCTGTTTTTGTTAATGAAATTTTAAGAGAAACTGTTGAGCGAAGCTTGGAAGAGGCTACCAACTTGGTCGTATCTGAAAGTCTTGAGCAGGCCTTAGTTGGCAGCCCTGCAGATCAGGAACTCACAGAAGATAGAGAAAAGGTTCCTGTCATAGAACTAGATACAGAATCTTCAAGTGAAGAAGAGGAACCTGAAGATATATTCCCTCAGAAAGAAACTCAAGCTGCAGATGAAGTTCAGGTCCCAGCTGAGAGCAGTCAAATGCCAGTACAAGAGGAAGCAGCTGAGAGAACTGCACCTGACAGTGAATTTTTTGGTACACCTCTAGGTCCACCTAGACTTCTATCTGCAGAGGCACCCAACATTGAATCTACTCGGGCGCCCAACATTGAAGAGCTTCTCATAAACCTGACTCAGCAGATGCAAAGACAAGACAAGAAATTAGATGATCTGCTTACATTTGTCACTCTCAACATTAATCAGGTACATACCAGATTACTGAAGCTTGAGATATCTCTCCTCACTGAATGGAGACGATTCCTTCTAAACAAAAGGGCTTCAGATGATGCAAACAAATCCTTGATGGAAGGATTACAGGAGATTTGTTCAAAAATTGCAAAAGCTCTGAGAGAGTCACATGATGTTAGTATTTCTTCCTTCAAAATGTCTTCTACCATAATAGATCATTGCTATGAGATCAGAACAGCTTTAGAATTGTTGAAGAAGTCTTCAAGTGCCCTAGGTCCAGGCATTCAGCAAATCTATGATAAGTTGATCACCTTCTTATCAGAAATGACAACTCTGACTGACAGATATGAAACGGTCAATGTTCGCCAAGAAGACATTATTTCTGAAGTGGCAAATGTCAGAAGCACTGTGGCGTATTGGCTTGCTGAACTATCAAATGATTTAAAGGAATTTCAGTCTATCTTGGGTTCAACACCTGGTCACGCCTCTTCCAGCAGAACTCCACCTCAAGAACATTCTTCTGCTTCTCCAAGGGGGAGACCACCACAAGGCAGGACGCGTGGCCCCTCTAGCAGACATGCAAGATACTTTTCTTGAGAAGTTGATGCTCTGTATTTTTGTTGCCCTTTTGAGGCCTTCTCCCTCAGACTCTTGGACAAATTAACTTAACTCATACCATTTGCGTTGTTGCATTCTTCTTGTTTTCATTTTTTTTGATGATGTCAAAGGGGGAGAAATCAGGAAAAGAAAAATGTTTAATGATTGTGTTTGTGATATTCATTGCGAATGGCTATCTAGTGTTTTTTTTTCTTCTCTGCACAGACTCAAGACTCATAGTGTTGCCATCCATCAAAAAGGGGGAGATTGTTGAGTCTTGTAGAATCTTTACATGTTTTGATGATGACAACATGATAAGTCTTAGTGGTCTTCAAAAATTATGTCTATGTGAAAATTTAACAAAAATATTGTTTCTGTGAAAAAATGAACAAAGAACATGTTTGTTGAAGGATGAACCTTCATTTCACTTCAGGTATTGTTCAGGGACTGTATTCGTGTTGATTGGCACTTCGTCATGTTTGTATATAACACCTCGTGTTGAACTGTTTGTCTTCGTGTCGCTTTAGTTTAAGTACTGTTTGTATTTCCAACACGCCGTATCGTCTTCTCTTACCGCGTGTTGTTTATGTTTACTGTCCTTCAGGTCGTGCGTCTGTGTTGTCTCCTCTACATTGCGTGTCGTTTTTCTCTGTAGTGTTTGTTTTGATTCAGTGACACGTCGTGTCATTGATCTTTACTTCGTACTGTTTTCACCATCTTCGTGTTGGTCTTTCTCATTAGACCTCGTGTCGTTCGCGCTTTGACCACACTTCCTGTTGCTTTACGAAGACCTCGTGTCTTGCTTGTTTGCAGCCACTTCGTGTCGGTTTCTGATTCAGCACGTGTTGTCCTCACGATTGTTTTTCACCTCGTACTGTTCTAATCTTATTTCGTGTCGTTGTCAGTCCGTGTCTTTCTGATGTTGAAATCACACTTCGTGTTGATTTCTGTTCTCGACTTTGTGTCGTTTCACCTCTTGTCATTTTGAGTTCGTATCAAATCACTGTTCTGTCTTCGTGTTGTCTTTCAACTCCATGTCAATTCTTGTACTTCATCTTGGTGTTGTTTTTTAACCCGTGTCGATTACTGTTTCGACTTCGTGTTGTTTTCAACCTGTGTCAATTACTGTTTTGACTTCGTGTTGTTTCCAACCCGTGTCGATTACTGTTTCGACTTCGTGTTGTTTTCAACCTGTGTCAATTACTATTTCGACTTCGTGTTGTTTTCAACCCGTGTCGATTACTGTGTCATCTTCGTGTTGTCTTCACCTCGTGTCGTTTTTTCATCTCTTCATATCGTTTTTGTTCCATTGCGTACAGGACATCGCAGCACCTCGTGTTGCTTCCTGTTTCACTTTCGTGTCATTTGTCTTGTTGTGTCTTCGTGTCTTTTTTACTCTTCCTAGTCCTCGTGTCTCTCTTGTGTTGAAACCATACTTAGTGTTGGTTTCTGTTTTTGTCTTCGCGTCTTCGCGTTGTTTTTCTGTCTACCTCGTAACATTCTCTTAGTAATGTTCATTGTGTCACCACTGTATCCCGTGTCGTTCTCTGTTTTGTGTATCTTTTTGTCGTGTCCACTAACCTCATGCAGTTCTAGCTCTTATGGCACTCAATATTAATGGTTCTTATCTCGTTGCAGGTCCGAGGAAGAACATTCATCAGTGTCTGGGTGCACATGATCCGATACTGAAAGAACAAATACAAAAAGGGCACGTAGCAGGAAGGTTCTGGATCGAGCGTGGGAGGCACACGCGTTTAGTGCCCTATCCATCTGCTACAGCTATAAATAGAATCCTTCGTCCACCGATGAAGATTGATCTGAGCCAAGAAAGAAAAGGCAGTGTTACAGAGAGCTCGATCCAGCAGAAGAAGAAAAAGTGAGAGAGAGAGATAGTGCTCGTGTGAAAGAGGAAGAGAGTGTAAGAGAAAGAAAGAGAGATAGAGAGTGAGTGAGAGAGCTCATGGAGAAGAAGAAAGAAGTTTACCTGAAGATCTGTCTTCACTGGACCGTGGATCAGATCCAGGCCAGTCAGCTCTGTTAGGAGCCAAATTGTGCATTTTGTGTTTCAGCTTCTGTTTGCTGAAGTTATTTTCGTTTATTGTTTTTTCCTTTGTTTTCTGGTTTGTTGTGCTTTCCGATCCTCTGGTCTGAGGTCGTGTTCCCTCCGGTTAGGAGGAAGGGAGATCTGATCTCCAGTTGCAAGTAGCTGGGAGCTACTTGTGGGTTCCCTCCGGCTTGGAGGAAGGGAGACTTGTCTCCGGTTCTGGGCTTGTGGATTCAAGTCCAGAGGTTCCCTCCGGTTTGGAGGAAGAGGGGAGGTAGTTCCCCTGGTCAAGCTGTGTGGCAGCAACTGTTTGCAGACTGAGTCTGCTTGGTTCTAGCGTTCGCTAGTGAAGCCTCACTCCGGTTGGGAGTGAGGGGTGGATGTAGGTCTGAAGGACCGAACCACCTAAAAATCTATTGAGCAGTGGCTTGATTGTCTGGTTTGCTTCCGCTAGATGCTTGAATAGGTGCGCTCAATGTGATTGTATTTGAGTTGAATAGAATTGGTTCCATTCTGTTTCCTTATCTAGCATCCGGTTTTTAAATTTAATCCATTATTCGTAGAAGGATTCATTCACCCCCCCTCTGTATCCGGGCCAAGCACCCTAACAATCCTCGGGTCGTCACAGCTGGTATCAGAGCGAGGTTGTGGAGGTATATCGGAACTTGGAACGAATTGCAGTGGTCCAGAAGGTCCATGAATGTCCTGTACAGTCGGCGACTGGCTTAGGGTCGTGTGTTTTATTGATTTTCGGTGCTTTTTCTTGATGCCAGGTGTGCTATGGCACCACGGAGGAGGACTCGTGCCCAGCAGGGAGAGTCTAGTGGTGGTCCAGAGGAGCAGAGTAGGGCTTCAATTTCTGAGGGTGTATCTAGAGATGCGAGAGCTCCAGGGATGGACGATTTCTTCCGAGGCATGTTTGAGTATGTGTTTCAGCAGCGGCAGGGAGGTCAGCAGCTGGGAGGTCATCAGCAGCAGGGTGGCGAGGCTGGTGAGGATCAGGCTCGAGGTGGTCGCGGTCGTGTGCTGAAGGAGTTTTTGCTGTATCAGCCTCCTTCTTTTGGTGGGCAGTCGGATCCTGAGGTGGCCAGAGAGTGGCTGGATGATGTGCAGCGGATTTTCAGTGCGATGGAGTGTCCCGGGGAGGAGCAGGTGGCGCTGGCCACTCATCGTCTTCAGGGATAGGCCCGTACTTGGTGGACGTCGGAGTGGGGTTCAGTGTTCCGATCTCGTCCTCTTCGGCAGATTGCGTGGCAGGAGTTCATCACGGCTTTCGAACGAGCCTTATGTCCGTCCTTCATCAGGTCGCAGAGGTTGCGAGAGTTCATGGAGCTGACTCAGGGTGACATGACGGTGATGGAGTACCGTGCCAGGTTTATCAAGTTGGGTCGTTATGCTCCTCATATCATGGCGGACGAGGAGGTGAAGACCGATCAGTTTGTTAGTGGTCTGAGGCTAGAGTTGAGGCATCATCTTCTTGCGTCGGGTTTGACCAGTTTGGATGCGGCATGTGAGGCAGCAGCGGCGCTGGAGAGAGATTTGCATAAGGTTCGAGGATAGAGCATTGCTAGTCAGGTGCAGGCAGATTTCAGCCAGCCAACAGGGATGCAGCAGTAGAGTACCGCCCAGCTCTCAGCAGGTGGATCAGTGGCGACACAGACTGCGGCTCCGGCGCCAGGTTCATCCTTCAAGTCGAAGCTTAAGAAGTTGCTTAAGGAAGCTGGTTTTAGCAAGAGGCGTCAGGATCGTAAGGAGTCGGGGCAGGAGTCGTTGGGCAGTGTTCAGCAGCCGATGGCTTTTCAGCGTCAGGGTTCGATGACTGGTTCGCGGGATGGCTGTCCCAGGTGCGGTGGTTCTCATCCAGGCAGACCGTGTTCGGCGCCCGTGATTTGCTTCAGGTGCGACCAGCAAGGGCACATGGCACGTGACTGTCCGCAGAGACCGCGCCAGCCGCACGAGTTTCAGCAGTAGCAGCAGTTTCGACCCCAGCAGTCGTCAGCACAGCCACAGCAGTACCAGCAGCAGGGACAGTTCCCTCAGTTGGCACGGTCAGCTACTATGGGTGGGCAGATATCCCGAGGCAGAGTGACTCATCTGACCAGGGCGGAAGCTGAGGCATCGCATTTGGTGGAAGGTACTCTTTCGATTTTGGGTTGTGCGGCTCGTGTTTTGTTCGATTCAGGTGCTTCTCATTCATTCATCTCGGAGGTTTTCGCTCAGAGCGTGGAGGACCCGGTGACCGAGGTGTCCTGTGACTTGGCGGTAGAGTTGCCTACCGGTGACTTCATGATCACCCCGTACTGCTTTGAGAAGGTACCTGTGTGGGTGGAAGGGCGGAACTTGCCGGTTAGACTCTACGTGTTACCGCTTCAGGACTTCGATGTGATTTTGGGCATGGATTGGCTCGAGGCCCATCATGCCTTGGTAGATTGTGGCTCGAAGAAGGTCTACTTCCGACAGTCCCGTGGACCCACCTTCTATTTTCAAGGTATTCGGTCTTCCTCTTCCTGCTTGCTTATTTCGGCTTTCCGTGCGCATCGTTTGCTTGATGCAGGTTGTCAGGGTTTTCTTGCATCCGTGGTTTTGGTCGAGCGGCAGGGCCCTGAGGTAGAGGACATTCCTGTCGTGTGCGAGTTTCCTGATGTTTTCCCCGAGGAGCTACCAGGGATGCCACCGCAGCGAGAGATTGATTTCGTGATTGAGGTGGTGCCGGGTACGGCGCCTATGTCGAAGGCCCCTTATCGGATGGCGCCTGATGAGTTGCGAGAGCTGAAGGCGCAGTTGCAGGAGTTGCTGGCCAAAGAGTATATTCGTCCTAGTTATTCCCCGTGGGGTGCGCCGGTATTGTTTGTGAAGAAGAAGGATGGTAGTTTGAGGCTGTGCATCGACTACCGTCAGTTAAACCAGGTGACTGTTAAGAACAGGTATCCGTTGCCGCGGATTGATGACTTGTTCGATCAGCTTCAGTCAGCCCAAGTGTTTTCGAGGATCGATTTGAGTTTGGGTTATTACCAGCTGCGGATCCGAGAGTCGGACGTGGAGAAGACGGCGTTCCGATCGAGGTATGGGCATTATGAGTTCTTGGTGATGCCGTTCGGGCTCACCAATGCCCCCGCAGCATTCATGGACTTGATGCATAGGGTGTTTCGTCCGTACTTGGACCAGTTTGTGGTCGTGTTTGTGGACGATATCCTTGTGTATTCGCGGTCTGCTGAGGAGCATGTACAGCATTTGAGAGCGGTATTGCAGACCCTACGCGATCACCAGTTGTATGCCAAGTACAGCAAGTGCGAGTTCTGGCTCCGAGAGGTGCACTTTCTGGGGCATGTTATTTCTGGTGATGGTGTTTCCGTGGACCCGGCCAAGGTCGAGGCGGTGGTGCAGTGGCCGAGGCCGAGTTCTGTCACGGAGATTCGGAGTTTCTTGGGGCTTGCAGGTTATTATCGGCGGTTTATTCAGGATTTTTCCCGTATTGCGGCCCCGATGACCAGGCTTACGCGGAAAGAGGTGCAGTTCGTCTGGACGGAGGAGTGTGAGCGGAGCTTCATGGAGCTGAAGAGATTGCTTACCACTGCTCCGGTTTTGGTGTTGCCATCTGGCTCGGGTGGTTTCGTGGTGTGTACAGATGCTTCCGGGGTAGGCCTCGGTGCTGTGTTGATGCAGCATGGGAGAGTCGTGGCGTATGCGTCGCGGCAGTTGAAGCCACATGAGGCGAACTACCCTACTCATGATCTTGAGTTGGCAGCGGTGATCTTCGCTCTGAAGATTTGGAGGCATTATTTGTACGGCGAGCGGTTTGAGCTCTTCACTGATCATCAGAGTTTGAGGTATGTGTTCACGCAGAAGGACCTTAACCTCAGACAGAGGAGATGGATGGAGTACATGAAGGATTATGACGTTACTCTGTCTTATCAACCTGGCAGGATGAACGTCGTGGCTGATGCTCTGAGCAGGAGGGTAACGGTCAGTCAGATGTTGTTGAGGAAGTGGAAGCTTTGGGAGCAGGTCCCGGCCATGACTTTTAGGCTGAAGGTCCCGCAGGACCAGGGTTCGGCTGTCCTTGGGAGTCTGACTGTCACGCCCGCGGTGCGTCGACAGGTGACTGAGGCCCAGCGAGCGGACCCCGAGCTACCTCGTGTTTTGTCGATGGCCGAGGTGGAGTTTGGCGAGGATGGAGCTGTGAGGTTCAGAGGTAGATTGTATGTGCTAGCCGAGGGGCAGGTACGGCGTACGGTTTTGCGTGAGGCTCATGGGAGTCGGTATGCCATGCACCCCGGATCGGCTAAGATGTACCAGAACCTGAAGAGGCAGTTTTGGTGGCCTGGCATGAGGAGAGATGTTGCGGAATTTGTGGCCAGGTGTTTGACCTGTCAGCAGGTGAAGGCTGAGCACCAGCGACCAGGAGGCACACTTCAGCCCTTGGATGTTCCTGCTTGGAAGTGGGACCATGTGACCACTGATTTTGTGGTTGGATTACCGAGGACGTCCAGTGGGGAGGATAGTATCTGGTTGCTAGTGGATAGACTGACAAAGACGGCGCGATTGCTGCCGGTCAAAGTCAGTTGGAGCGTGCAGCTTTTGGCTCGGTTGTATGTGGAGCGGATCGTCCCGTTGCATGGAGTTCCTATCTCTATCGTGTCCGATCGTGACCCCCGTTTCACTTCTGGATTCTGGAGGAGCTTCCAGAAGGCTCTAGGCACTGAGTTGGCATTCAGCTCGGCCTATCATCCTCAGTCGGACGGTCAGTCTGAGCGGACCATTCAGACTTTGGAGGACATGCTGCGAGCGTGTTGCTTGGAGTGGCAGGGGAGTTGGACCTACCATCTGCCATTAGTGGAGTTTGCCTACAACAACAGCTATCATTCAAGCATCGGTATGGCTCCCTATGAGGCGTTGTATGAATGACCTTGTCGGACTCCGCTTGATTGGTTCGAGGTGGGCGGGCGTGCTTTGACCGGGCCAGAGTTGGTGCAGCAGTGTGTTGAGGTGGTGCATCTCGTTCGGCAGAAGATGTTGGCAGCTCAGAGCCGGCAGAAGAGTTGTGCCGATCGGAGGAGGCGACCCCTCAGCTTTGCCGTGGGAGATCGAGTTTTCTTGAGAGTGTCTCCCATGAAGGGCGTGATGCGCTTCGGTAGGCGTGGGAAGCTGAGTCCCCGCTACATTGGTCCCTTTCCCATCGTTGAGCGCGTTGGGGAAGTTACTTACCGGTTGCAGTTACCTTCGGAGCTTTCCACGGTGCATGATGTGTTCCATGTATCGATGCTTCGGAAATATATGCTCGATGACTCTCATGTTCTCGAGGATGCCGTTTGGCCTGATGTGACCCCAGATCTGTCCCTTCCGGAGTTTCCTGTTCGCATTGAGGATCGGCGAGAGCAGCGCCTGCGGAACAAGGTTATTCCTCTGGTTAAGGTGGTCTGGCAGCGTCATTCTGGCGGCGAGGCATCTTGGGAGCGCGAGGATGAGATGCGGGAGTCATATCCTTATTTGTTTGTGTGAGTCTTTCCCCCGTCCTTATGCCTTGTCCTTGAATTTCGAGGACGAAATTCGTTTAAGGGGGGAGGGCTGTAATGTCCCAGAGCTTTCGGATCCTTCGTTATGGGTCCCGGATCTGGTTTGTCAGGGTGTTTGACCCTGTTGTGTCCGAAATTTCATTTCGGACATCTTTCGTGTTCGGATCGGCGCGATCCGGAGTCGTTTCGGAGGCCCGGAGTGTGTCCGCGGTTTTTCCGTGCGCGGTTTCCGATTTCCGCGTACGGGTTTCGGCGAGTCCTTCGGAACCCTGTAGCGGGTGAACCAGGTCGTTCACCAACCCGCGAGTGGTACCGTTGCGATCAGCGTGTCGAGACGGTCGAGGAGGTGTATTTTTCTATTTTTTCGGTATTTTTGGTATTTTTCAGATTTTCTATTTAAAGCATTTTCTTTTTCTTTTTCTTCCTTTTTCCTCTTCCTTCTTTCCCCTCCCGTGAGCGCGCAACGGTCACCCCCCTTTTTCCCCTCCTTGCCCATTGGAACCTCGCGGCGGCCCCTTCCCCTCCGGCGACGGGTGGTGGACCTTGGCTGCAGCGCGGTGACGACGGCGGCGGCGAGAGGATCGCGGCGATGCCCCCATTGGCGCGTGGTTGTGGAGTTCGTGGTTGAGCTAGATTTGAAGATCGGCGGCGATTCGGTGGATTTCGAGCTTCCTTGAAGTAGGGGGACGAATCCTTACCCTCTTTCTAGCATTCCCCGTGATTTCTAGGCCGTGGAGAGGCCGAGAGGGGCTAGATTCATGCCGGGAGGGTTATTTCCATGTTTGGGGTTTGAGCGCCGGATCCGTCGATTCGTGGGGTTTTTGATCGATTTGGGGGCTCTAGATGCATGCTAGGTCGTTGTGGGGTGATTCCCCATTGTTTTCCCTTCACCAAAGGGGGTGAATGGGCGTGATTTTGTGATTTCCGGCCGTAGTTCGCGAACCGGGCTCGGCCCGATGTCGCGCTATAGTCCAGTGGCGCGTTCTTGATGAACGCGCTGTGTCGTCCGAGCGTGTCCGTCGGAGAAGATGAACAGTAAGGCGGTGGGAGAACGCGCCTGGTTCGGGTAGCGTGATCTCCAGATCGCGCTAGCCTTGGGCAGCGCGACATGGAAGATCGCGCTAGCCAAAGCTAGCGCGTTCTTCGGTGTCACGCTAGGGATACCTAGCGCGACCTTTTCCCTTCCCCGAACCGCGTTTTGCGGGTAGCGTGACCTCCGGTTGGATGAGTTTTGGACCCGGTTGTGGTGTGGCCCTAGGGATGCCGTGGGCACCCAGTGAGAGCCACAGGGGCGCCCGGGGTTCCTCGGAGAATCAGTTACCTAGGTAGGAGTGCCGCGTGACTTGAGGGACGGTCGGACCTCATACGTGTCCCCGGCTTTCGTACCTACCGTAGGATCATCGAGAGTCTGTGCTAGTGCTTGGTCGGTGGTTTCCGTGGATTAGTCCTTACTTCCAGTGACCTGTCCACTAGTCGTAGCTTTCTGCGCACGCGTGTGCGGACCCACCTGGGAGTGGTGGAGAGCGAGACCCAGTGTGACGCGATTTTTAGGCTGGTTACCGTAGGGCCCCTTGCCTTTGCCACCAGAGTCCGGTGGGGGGGAAAACCAGCTAGAGGACCCGACCTAGAGCAGATGGTCTGTGTGTGCACACGTAGTTGGGGGCTTAGGGCACGCACTGACGAGTGCGACCCCAGCTAGTCCTTGTTGTGGTACTTGTTGCGTGTCTGAGTCTCACGCCCGGGACGTTATAGCTAGACACTTGTGACGCGGTGTAAGACGTCAGGGGACGCATCCGGTCGTTCTTCTTGTGGATGGCGCTCCTGTTCACTGGCAGGCGTGGACTCGTGTTTTGTTGGACCGAGGTTCCGTACTACGGTACCGTTAGAGTAGCCGATTTTTCCGTTTATTTACTTTAGCTTGTCGGTTCTACCGTACTCTCGGTTGGTAGGGTTGTCTTCTTCTTCCTCGTTTTCCGTGCGAGGTGGGGATTCGCGGGATCCCTACTGGGCCAATGAGATGAGGCTCACCCCTGCTCTTCAGGTGAGGCGGGGTTGGCGGGAGGCGCGGCCGAGTTCCAGCGTGGGTCTTCCAGTCAGGGTTAGTTGCCAGTCTGCCAGAGCCGGGGATGCCCCGCGTAGTTGTACTCCGGGGGATGTCCCGTGTTGTTGTACTTTCTTTCCTGTTGACTGTACTTTCTTTGGACATGAGACACTGTGGACCTTGTAGCAGTTTGATTTATTTATTATTATGTGCATTTCCTTTTGATTATTGTGCTATCTCTGTGGACGTTGCAGCTTCTCTTATACCCCACACCACTCCTTCTACCCTTCCGAGTCTTCGGGCTCGTGTGTTGGCGGGCCGAGATTCGAGATGCGCCGGTTCCTTTCCGGTACTCGGATCCTCGGGTCGTCACAACGTAGGTGGAAAACCAAGTCCTACAACTGCCGCAGTAGCTGGTTGGGGGGGGGATCCATCAGCCAAAGAGGGGGCAGAGGACGTAACAGCAAGTCCAGAGATAGATGCAACGGGCCCCGTGGGGGGGGGGGGTGTCAGCACCAAGAGACTACGAGGAAGCAGGAAGAGGGCAGGAAGGCTCAGGCCTATCCCTGCAAGATGGAGGGGGGCCAAGCACGCTCCCAGAATAACTTGGACTACGAGGGCACAGCCGAGGGAACATGCATGGAGGGCACTGCTGGAACGAGGGGACCTGTGGGAGCAGCAGCCTCGCCAGCGACGGTGGCAACCGTGCCCAGCGAAGAGGTTGAAGAAGCGGGCGCTGGTAGGAAGGCACGGTCGGACGAATAGGAGGTGCCTACTGCCGCAGCGGAGGAGGGGGCAGTGGCAGACGAGGACGCACCGGGGAGAGGTGCCATCGTCGCCGGACCTGAGGGCGGCATAAACACAGGAGGGGCACGGGGATCACGTCCAAGCTCGCAAGGAGACAGAGGAGAAGCAGTGGCCAACCATGAAGGTGGGCAAGGCCAAAACAGGGGATCGTGGAAGGGAGCAAGAGAAGCTGCAGCACCGCCATGGGAGGGAGCAGGGCAGGTGGAGCAACCACGAAGGGAGGACGGGGGGGCAGACCCTGCTATAGGCCTGCCATCAGGACCGACGAGGGGCCCTACTGGAGTTGGGGATGACAACCCGCCAGCGACGTCGTGAGAAAACAGAGTGTCGGATCCTAAACCTGTCCCGACAATGGAAGACCCGGTCAACGGTAGCGTGCACGGTTGGAGAAAGACATGTCGCGCGGCAACTGGGGACGCGGCGAAGCCAAGCGATGCAACACTGCCTGGATCGTCGGGGGAGGGCGGTAGGGAGCTGAGCACCACCGCAGGGGTTGTCGGAGGCGCAGCCTTGACTGTGACCAGCATGTCAGAACCACCCACGACCGGAGCGAGGGTGCCAGCAGGAAAGGCAACAGCCAGCTGAGGTCCAGATGGAGGGAGGGAGGCGGACGCCGCATGCGTGGGTAGCACGACGATGGTGGAAGCGCTCAAAGAGGGGGACAGAGAAGTTAGAAGAGGCCCAAGGCGATGGGGCAGACCCCCAGCCCCAAGAGCAGAGGCCTGAAGAGGTGGCAGGGTTGCGTCCGTACGAACATGGTGTTGCACGGAGCATGCACAAGGGGGAGCGGCTAGCCCAGCGGAGGGAGAAGTCAGCGACGGGGAGAAGTCACCCCCCCCGCCCAAACAGGCCATCGCCGGAGGAACGACAAGGCAGGTGGATCACCGGCGCTCAAAGGAGGTCGGGGGGAGCAGGCGGGAAACGAGAGAGGGAGTGGGAAGCTAAGAAGAGAGACTTGACGCAACCAGAGGGACAAGACAGACTTGAGGGTGGTGGAAACGAAAGCCACAACCAGATGCCTTAACCACGAATTCCAAAGGAGTAGTTGAGGATTAGGATAAGGATGATGAACGAGACTTCTAATATTATTTAAAGATGACAAATAATTATCTAAAGGTGAAAAATAATTATCTAAAGATGATAAATATATGAATAAAAATAATAAATAGATGAATATATATATAATTATTAAAAAATATTTAAAAAAATTAATGAATGAGATTCATGTGTCAATGACATAAATCAATAATACGTTAGATGGGTAATTTTTTGACCTGTTAAAAAAAGTAGCTAACATTTTTCGAACTCGAACGAAGAACTTTTTGTTAGCCGTTCCACGTTCTTGTTAGTCACAAAAGGTAAGTCCAGTTAACGTGAGTTATCTGAGATGGGATGACTTATTCTTATTTGGCTCTTTTTTTCTTAATCAGGATCGATTAGAGATAAACTTATTTGTTTTAAATTTAATCAAAAGAGTGAAATAAATCATCCGAGGTGAGTTAAGGGTGCGTCACCCGGAGTGAGGTATCCGCCTCTAATCCATCCCTTTATCAGACTGGCACTTAGGCCGCGTTTGAAAATGCATACCCTCGTAGATTTCGAGATGTAATCTTCCGACAAGAGTTAATTTTCTTCAAATGGCCAGATAGTTATTGGCTTCCATGAAAAATAAATTTTGAGGATGAAAGAGAATTAAACACAAAAGTATCCAATTCTCTTAATCTCCCCGAGCAACTCTACCATGGATTGTGAAGATTTGAAATGATTATAAATCACCCATATACTGTGTAATTGTACGATACGAGTATTTTGATAAACTGTGTTGAATCCATCTTATTTTCAGACAGGGCCATAGACTTTGTACATCCACGTGGACAACCCTAACCACTACGTCAACATACATTCTAAAATCTTATGTTGCCTCTGTTTGGTTTCATACACACGCACAGAGGGGACAAGGGAAAATCTAGCAGAGGAGAGATGGCACATTAAGAAAGGGACAAGGGAAAATCTAGCAGTAAACAAAAGCATCTAACTTTGTGGCGCGCTCCGCCTCCAAGTGTGCAGAAGAATCAAACGCTCCACGTCCCCAACCAATGCGAAGAAAGACGTAGATATCAATGGATAAGCAGACCCCCACCTCCCTCACCCTACTCTCCAAGCTATTTAAGCGAACACCTTCATCAATGCCGGGTCACCACGCCTCTTCCTTCACGTCCTCATAACAGCTTCCTCCCGACCACCACCAGCACCACAATGGCCGCCACCATGGCTCTCTCCTCCCCATCCCTGGCCGGGAAGGCGGTGAAGCTCGCCCCCGCCGCCTCTGAGGTCCTCGGCGAGGGGAGGGTCACCATGAGGAAGACCGCCGGCAAGCCCAGCCCCGTCTCCTCCGGCAGCCCCTGGTACGGCCGCGACCGCGTCAAGTACCTCGGCCCTTTCTCCGGAGAGCCCCCCTCCTACCTTACTGGCGAGTTCCCCGGTGACTACGGCTGGGACACCGCCGGGCTCTCTGCCGACCCCGAGACCTTCGCCAAGAACCGGGAGCTGGAGGTCATCCACTGCCGCTGGGCCATGCTGGGCGCCCTCGGCTGCGTCTTCCCGGAGCTGCTCGCCCGCAACGGCGTCAAGTTCGGCGAGGCCGTCTGGTTCAAGGCCGGCTCCCAGATCTTTAGCGAGGGCGGCCTCGACTACCTCGGCAACCCCAGCCTCATCCACGCCCAGAGCATCCTCGTCATCTGGGCCTGCCAGGTTATCCTCATGGGCGCCGTTGAGGGCTACCGCATTGCTGGCGGCCCCCTCGGCGAGGTCACCGACCCGCTCTACCCCGGCGGCAGCTTCGACCCACTCGGCCTGGCTGACGACCCTGAGGCCTTCGCCGAGTTGAAGGTGAAGGAGATCAAGAACGGCCGGCTGGCCATGTTCTCCATGTTCGGGTTCTTCGTGCAGGCCATCGTCACGGGCAAGGGGCCGCTGGAGAACCTGGCCGACCACCTCGCCGACCCCGTCAACAACAATGCCTGGGCCTACGCCACCAACTTCGTCCCCGGCAAGTGAGTGTGTGTGCCGTGCATGGATGCATGCATGGAGGCGATATCCTCCGTCCTCTCTGGGGGCACCGTTTGAGTCGGTGCGTCTCTGGATATGAATGTGTGTGTGGTGTTGGCGAAGTGTAAATTACATATTGGTGGTGAGAGAGTGAGCAGGTGTGGACTACTATTATTAAATGTAACGGAATCAAGTTGTTTATCTTCAAGAGTTGTCCGGTTAATTATGTTCTTCAGTGTTCCTGCTAGCTAGCTGATGAGCTTAGTGGTCTCTTAAATAGGTTGGCTGATGAGCTTAGTGTTCTGAACTTGATTAACAAAATATTTGTATCCAGATATAAGGATGGTGATGATTTTTTTTTTTTTAACAGATTCTCACACTGGATTGCAAACATAGTATATACTACACGTAAGTTTGTGCGATTTTTTTTTGAGTCAACAACTTGAAGCAGAGGTTGAATCGAGATTGACCCAGCTGCCTCAACCAAACTCTTGTCATAGAATATCTCATTATGTATCATTCAATGTGACAATGTCCCACAAAGTCTAAGATTTGGATGGGATTGTATAGGAGAGTGACATAGGGAAACTGGTGGGGGGCCCACCAACTCGGACCATGGCCCCCTTCTCTTCACAACTTGGCCGCTGTCCTTCCCCGTTAATTCAAAGTTGGAGGAAAACATAATAATAATAATAATAATAAAATTTTTTGTCTCAGAGCCCACGTTTACAGCCTCCAGTTTCCAACTCTTCTCTATAAGCAGACTGCAGTCAAATGTGTTTAGATTACTCTGCGGTCTAATTCGTTTTAGATTTGTAAAATCCAATTCAACCTGTGATGGTATCAATTTGGGTCAAAATCATTTATCCATATTTGTTATGGATTGGATCAGATTTCACATCTTCAAAATCGTAAATATCCACAAATGTCTAGCATTTATATTTATCTTGTTCATTAAGTTTATACTTACTATATGTATGTATATTTTTTGATCAAGTAATACTTTGTACACCGTGCACAAATCTACTTCACTATGCAACACCTCTTTCTATTGGCCCCCAAACAAGGTGACATTACTATTTTCCGGACAAAAAGTGACGTCTCGCACAGACCCATATGACTCACTTTTTAACGTATTAAATACGTTGCACATTCGGCGAGAAAATATGTGATTGAAATATTTCGTAGGATTAAAATATTTTACTGTACGAATGAAACATTTAATATAGGATTGAAACATTTTATAAGTTTTATTATTAAAACAAAATATTTTATTTCTACAAAATATTTCATTAATTTATTTATGTAGTTAAATAAAATGTTTTATTCCTGTGACAGAATCTTTCATTTTTACGAAATATTTCATTAGTTTATTAATTTATGTAGTCAAATATTTTAGTCATATAACAAAATATTTCATTTCTTTAACAGCATGTTTTATTTCTACAAAATACTTCATTGATTTATTTTTGTAGTGAAATAAAATATTTCATTCATGTAATAAAATATTTCATTCATATAACAAAATATTTCAGTCGTATAAAATATTTCATTCATGTACTTTTCTGCATAGTGCATTCCGTATTTAATGCGCAAAAAAGCGTACTATATTGGTTTGACATGGGACGTCATTCTCTGTGCGAAAATGGTCCTATCACTTTATTTTTGGGCCAATAGAAAGAAATGTTACATAATGACATGACTTTGTGCACTAGATTTACAGCTCCACCGCGCCTGTAGTTCTCTGCAGGGACCCTCTGTAAAAGAATATGCGGACATCTACTTTACCCTGCAATGACTCGAGGGCCAACACGTATGTCAAAATTATCCTGTGACTTGCACCAGATGTACTTAGACTTTTAGAGCCTACCTGTAAAGTCTTTATGGCATCTATAAGGAAAGAATAGCGAGAAATCCGGTCTTTCCCATGCATCCACACCAGTGTGTTTTCTTGCGACCCTCATTCCGGTCTATGTCTCACCCAGTCACCCGAAACCTAGTGCTGTCAACCTTGTCTCTCGGATTTAGCAGTCAAAGTCTAGATGCAGTGCGTATCTGGTCCTCTACCTACGTTATGACTTCTAGGGCATCCTGGTCCTCCTTCAGTAAAGAAACAAAAGTGTTCGGACTCAATCTGATATAAAACAAACACTGGCTACTTGCGATCAGTGGGGAAGATGTCATGTATACGAATCCCCACAATCGCCTACACTCACCAATGAAACTCTCTCCTCTCCACGTGTCGCCCGATATTCTGTGCTCACGTGTCGTGCCCTGGTGGCTGGCACTTCCCCAGTTAAAAATTTGGTTCTGTAGATGATTGTCAAGAAATCGACTGGCACGCCCGCATTCCACCTAGTTGTCTCTGTCCTGGTCGTCCAGAATAATTAATCATACACTACTCTTTCTAATGCGTTTATATTCATGCGTGCCATGTCGACCTACCTTGGCCTTTCGAAAGGAGAGTGTACATCCCGCCAAGGAGAAAAAAATTAAAAAATTCTTGCGTGTGGCGAACAACAATCCACTCAAAAACGGAATGAGTAACCAAAGTGTGTGAACAAACTCAAGCACAAAGTCAGCTGGGGTTTTAGGATATCTTTTTGGGCTTATTGCAACCACGAGTGAAATCCACCTCTATGTAATTGTAATACTTCTTCTTTGTTTTGTCTTTCTTGTGGTGGGGACACCGGGTTCACTACTGGGCCCACTACTCGGAGCCGACGCCGCACTACCCCGACACCGAGCTTATGGCTCGGAGATCCTTCCTGAAGACTCGGCCTACGGCTACGGTGCTATATTACGTATCGAGTACGTGTGTATGTATACATGTATCTCTACATGTATTTTTCTTTTCATCTTATTAGGCTAGTCTAAGTCAAATAAACATGTGTGTTTTATGTATTTTATTTGGTTAAAACCCCCAAGTCAAAAGTTAGGTAAGTAAGCTTATTTTATTAGGCTAAGGACATATGTGTTATTTGTAAAGTTTGAAAGGTGTGGTTGCTATAGCCACCCTCCTATATAAAGGGAGGCCAATGCTTGTTACGTATGAATGAATGTATGAGAAAAGCTTAGCCTAAGGTGTTTGCCTTATTCCTCCCTTCTCTCTTCTCTCTATTTGTGGGATTTGAGTGTGTCGCCCGGTGTGAGACCGTCCGACGTGAGGCCGAGCTGTGTGAGATAGCAGTTATCCGTCCCGTCCTGTTCGCGTCCCGGAGTGCCGTCGATCCATTCCCACGTCGCCGCCGCGTCAAATTGGTATCAGAGCTCAACAAACGGCGTCTCCATCGACCCGACGTCCCCGACGTCTCTCTCTTTCTCTCTTTCTCTCTCTAAGTTGATGGAGTGAAAAAAAAAGAGAAGAATAGCATAAAAGATATTGGTTGAGGGGAGTTTTGGAAAAAAAAATATAGAGAAAAAAAAATTAGTTGAGCTCGGGTGATAATAGTATTGGAGAAAAAAAAATAATAGAAAAAAAAAGGATCGACAGAAAAAAAAGAAACAGAAAATTTTTTTTTATCAACTCCCCCTCCCGTTCTCTCTCTCTCTTTCTGCTTTCTCTCTCCCTCGTTCTCTCTCTCTCTCTCTCTCTCTCTCTCTCTCCTCTCTCTCTCTCTCTCTCTCTCTCTCTCTCTCTCTCTCGTTTAGCGCAAAGTAGAAAAAAGAAATAATACTAAAGCAGTTCGCAAGGGGTGGCCTCGTCGCCCGTGCCACCCCCATTCAAATGCCCCGGCCGTAACGGCCACCCCC
>JAHNEJ010001736.1:0-38330 GCA_022559845.1 Amorphophallus konjac | reverse complement strand
TGTGTGTGACGGATTTATTATATTTTTCAATTTGTAAGTTTTGAGTTATAATACTCTTATTTAGTTCAAAGGAACTTCCGTGAAAATTAACTTACTTCAAATAACCAAGTTAGTTTAAAAACCAAAGAACTTGGGTTCATGGGGTGCAAATACTCAAATGGCAATCCGATCAACATGCCTAATTATTCCAACCTAGTCGGGGTGGTGAGAGTGACTTGTGAGAGTTGGCAGAATCCAAATCGGATATCTAGTTTGAGATCAGCGATCAAAATACCCTTCTCTGAAATAACTTACTTTAAAACCAAAGAACTCGGGTTAGAGGGGCAATAATATAAAATATCAATTCAACTGGAATGCCAATTATACCAACATGACTGAAGAGGTGAGAGTGTCATGTGGGAGCTAACAAAATCCAAATCGGATATCTGGTTTGGGCTCGGCACTCAAAATACCCTTTTTCGAAATATCTTACTTCAAAACCAAAGAATTCGAGTTAAAGAGACAATAATATGAAATACCAGTTATATTGGTGTACTAATTATTCCAACATGATCGAAGAGGTGAGAATGACCTATGGGAGCTGACAGAATCCAACTTGGTTTCCTAGTTTAAGCTCGGTGCTCAAACTACCCTTTTTCTAAATAATATAGTTTAAAACCAAAGAACTCAGGTTAGGGTGTCCAAAATCTGAAATAATGATCCAATCGGCGTGCCGATTGTTCCAACATAACTAGGGTCGTGAGAGTGACCTTTGGGAGCTGACGAATTCTAAATCGAATATCCAATTTGGACTCGGTGTTCAAATACCATTCCTTGAAATAACTTAGTTTAATACCAAAGAACTCAGGTTGAGGTGTCCAAAATCTTAAATGCTGGTCTGATCGGCGTGTCAATTATTTCAACACAACCAGAGTGGTGAGATGACCTATGAGAGCTGAACAAATCTAAATTGGATATTTGGTTTGGACTATGTGCTCAAAATACTATTCTCCGAATTAACTTACTTTAAAACCAACTTTCAAAAAATTTAGTTAAAATGAAAGAATTCAGGTTGGGGGTCCAAAATCTGAAAAATCAGTCTGATAGACATGTTGATTATTCCAACATAACGGTGGTGGTGAGAGTGACATGTGAGAGGTGACAGAATCCTAATCGGATATCTGGTTTGGGTTTAGCGCTCGAACTACCCTTCTCCGAATCAACTTAGTTTAAAATCAAAGAACTCGGGTTCGAGGGGACCAAAATCTGAACTACTAGTCCGATCGATTTGCTGATTGTTCCGACATAACTGAGGTGATGAGAGTGACCTATGGGAATTGACAGATTTCAAATCGGATATCTAATTTGGACTCGGTGCCCAGAATACCATTCTCTGAAATAACTTAGTAACCAAAGAATTTATGTACGAATCATCATCGTTTGAATTTACAAAATCAAACAATTTATGTATCAATCATCATGTTTTAAATTTATAAATTTAAATAACTTATTAAATTTAATTTTTATTAAATTTCTATGCATATCTAATGTTATTTTATTTTTCATTTATGTAAGGTCTTTGCACACATCAAGTGCATGGCGACAGAGGAGACAAGGAGGATGAGGACATTGATCCTACTTGATTTTTATCATATTGTAAAAATGATACTTTTAAAATATTGTATTTAAATAAATTTGTAGTTGAATTTAATTGTTAATTTTTATTTGTCAATGTGACGTGGGTGGTTGTGATGTGTACTTTTAATTTGAATAAGTATATTTGATATATGAATAAAAAATTTAAAAAATAGCGACAAATTTGCGAAAACATTTCATTCTTCTTAATTGTGATGGATCTACATCAGATAAAATATACATCATAGATAATTGTCCATCGCAAAATACTTTGAGACAGAATAACGACAAACCTGTGTTTATCGCAAAATCTTTTGCGATGGATTTTGTGACAAATACAACTTCTGTCGCAAATGTTTTGCAGATATTTTTTGTGACAGATTAGTGACAAACATGTAATCCATCATGGATGAACAGGGGTGAAGCATTTTTTTGGTAAATAATAAAAGTTGTATTAGATAAAAAATATTTACATAAATGTGACAATGTCCAGTTAGGCTTAGACTACTTGCACATAGTCAATTGAAACCAGACAATCATAACCACACATCCGGTGAATTATGATTTCTTTTGCACTTAATTTTATATATATCATGACTACATGGCTGTGGACTAAGAGAATATTGCTTCGTCCCTAAAATGAAAAAATCTCATTACAGCTGATCCTGAAACACCTACTTAAGGATGTTAGAGACAATAATGAGAAAATGCAGGATTAGCTCGAATGAACCATATCTCGCCCTATTCCTATAGTAGTAGAACATATAGCTATCGCTTCCCATACAATTTTACAAGAATGAGTATATGAATGGATGGAGTATTAATAATAATGAAAAGCAAGATTAGGTTGGGAAAGACAATGCGAAGCATTTGGAGATAGATTTGAGATGAAAATCAATCCATCGTAAGTGTGCAATAGATTTGTGACAAATAAATTTTTGTCGCAAATTTACAACAAGAATAATTCAACGGACATTCTCCGTCTCTAATCGGTCATAAATCCGTCACTGGGGAATGTTATGATGGATTTGCGACGGAATCTTTCTGTCGATAATGTTGCTTTTTCTTGTAGTGTCCACTTGTGAGAGAGAGCAACCACTCTCTCCTCCATCACTCCATTCTCCGTCTTCCTCCCTCTATCGTTGCTGCAAGGAGGAATAAGAGAAGAGTGTTGCATCATGTAGAGAGAAGGTCGCTACACATAGTGTCCTTGGGTGAGTCATGATTTCACGGTTATCTCGGCTTCATCTTCTAGAAGGATATCACGGTCATTCTTGGGTCTTGAGCGTGAATTTTAGAGGATAGACTCTAGTAGCTTACCCTCCACCCCCGTGACACTACATATGGTCCTATCGCTACTGTGCATAGGTATGTCCCAGATTCGGGCCATATTAGACACATGGATTACTCGGGTTTTATGAACAGCAGGGATATCCCTATTAATGCATTTCCAGGCATAATTTTTTGCTATGTCAACTTTAATAGTGGTTTATTTGCAGAAAAAATCTTTTAACTTATAAATTTGAGAGGGTCTATCTATATGTGTTTTTCAGAAGAGGTGGGACCCGGAATGATCACCTGTATGGAAAAAAATCATTGTGATTCTGCATAAAAATCTCCCATTTAATTAAGAAGAATACTCCGGAGATTAATCTAAATTTGTAAATACCCTTACAAACATAAAAGAAAAAGAATCACCCAACGCGGTGACACCATAATAAACTCGATCTTTGTGCATGGCCCACTTAACCTCCTCCACAGGGCGTCATTCTACATTTCCATGTACGTTACCTTGTCAAAGTGGACGCCGCTGTATACATTACTCCATAGTAATGAATTACAGTTTCCCAGCCAGCAAATAAGTGTGACCTATGGATATGAAAGTGGCAGATTGACAAAAAGAGCTAGCTCGCCATTCCCAGCCAACAAACAGGTGCAAGATATAGATATGGCCTCGGCAGATTGCCAAGAATTAGCTAAGAATAATGTGTCCTGGCCGGGGATGAATCCTGTACATGCCACTTGGTTCTTCCGATAGCACAGCTTACCCGAGGCCAACCACGCAAGAGGGTTCTGGCTTATGATCTTTCCTCCTAACATGCACCTATAAATTTTTCCTGCTTACACCGCAGCACAGCATCGCAATGGCTCCTGCTCCGAGTACTCCATTCTTCGTTGTCCTGCCGTTACTCGTACTTCTTCGTTCCTGTAGCAGCAGAGTTTATGGAGATCATGACTTGCATGGCTTTGGAGTTGTCAGGGCGGAAGACTTTGTGCATGGCAGTGTCTGCTCCGAATCGAAAGGTTTGCGTGTTGTGGGGAATGGGATCTCCTATGCATGAAGTGGTGCATAGGAAGTCCCATCCCTTCTCGTGGCTATCCATATTGGTAGATTATTATGTTCTACAAGTGCAGTTTGCCTGTGACATGTTTGGCCAGTAATTAGTGTGAAATCAGCAACATGAATTGAGGAAAAGGGAGTTGACATTTCCACTAAATCATTTATTACGTGCACAGCGCTAGTGGGTGTTCACCCCATTGGAAGAAAGAAGTTATTTGGGTATAAAGTTAATATCCCGGGAAAGCCATTACACCTTTCCACCTTCCTAGATTTCGCATGAACAGTTTCTTTCTTCCACATTTGATCTTCACTCTTTCATTTCTACCTAGCAGCAGCCGGTCCCCTCTTTGCTGTGGAGCTAACAATATCGGCCAGCCACGAATAACTACAACAGAACTAGCAATTAATGATCTCCCTGTAGCCATGGGTTTTTCGCACGCACTAGCTCTTTAGCTCTTAACATCTTATCAACCTGATATATATATATATAGTAGTCAGATTCCATGTGTTTTTAGAGCACATTTGGAAACCCAATATTCCAATTATTGGAATCTCACGACTTTCCAAAATTGTCTCCAAATGTCCCAATGTCTCACCTGCACTTTTGTCTCAACGGATTTTCAAAACTGTGAGAGAGGTTGGCACACCTACATAATCCAACAGAAGCTGGTCTGCTTTTAGGCTATGATTGATTCGAGGGGGATTCTTTGTTTGGAATCTCCGTCCCCCTAAGCCTTTTCAGATGGGTCAATATATCATCAAGTATTCAAAAGTCAAGATTACGACTTACGAGGTGCGATTAGAAAATCCTCATATATAATCTCCCACAACCCATTTTTTCTTTTTCTATTGGATTATGAGAAGAATCCATAATTCCATCGAGTTTCCAAATGCATCCTCAGGGTCTCGATGGATTTGGAAATTCTCCTCCAAAACCATCCTTATAGAAATGTGAATGCACCATGAAAAGATAAAATAGATGTCCGAGGTACAATATGGGTAATTAGTGTCTCCTATAATTGTTTTCAATAATCTATATATTAAATAAGATTAATGTTTAACGAAATGTAGGGCCAAAATCAACACTAGTCTGCACGGAGTGTGAGAAAAGGATTTTCAAGAATCCCCGAATTCCTATATATTAGGTTTCCAAATGCACACTTAATTAATCTCTCTCTCTCTCTTCAATGACGAGAAGGGTGAGGAGAAGAGTGCCAAAGTCACAATGAAAGAGTAGGAATTCATAAAAGAAGAATGCTAAGGTGCTGCGCTAGTGGTACTAGTAGTCTTTGCCACACTCTCCTAATTGGTACAAGGCAGTTCCAACCCCCCCCCCCCCTTAAAAAAAAGAAAAAAAAAGAAAAATTGGTACAACGGAGTGGGGCTCGTACACTCGTTAATTATCTCCATATTTATTTGTCCTTGTTGACGAAGAGAGAAAATATGATTATAATGAAAATAATTAAGACAGAAAATAGTATTTTAAAAAGGTATTATTTTAATAAGAAGAGTTAATGAATGTGTGAATCCCACTCTATTGTGTTTGGAAGGTTGTTAGAGAATAGTCCCGTATTGAAAACGGGTTAAAATATAATGTTATTATAATTGTGGTGCCCTCTTCACTCAACACCTTATGGTTTTGAGTTGGATGGCTCAATCTAATAAATTCTAACATGGTATCAGAGCTCATGGTTAAGATTTGGGCCGCACATTCCGTATTTGTCATGGTTCATGTGACAAAGAATAATCCCGTATTAAAAACGGGTTAAAATATAATGTGATTATAATTGTGATACCCTCTACACTCAACACCTCAAAAAGAGGGACAGTTCTATCGAAAAAAATGATGATGGAATTGACCAGGCAATGGATCAAATACGTGTTTTCATCAGGTGGAACTGACTAGGCAACGGATCAAATACTTATTTTACCGGAGGAAGCTAGTAAAAGGTCCCTTGTAAAAAATGGGGATTAGTAACATGATCACCTTCTCTAATATAATTTTCTAACACACCCACCATTGAAAGTCTCAAAAGCACCCTCTCTAGCTATATTTTCTGTCAAATTTGGTCACAACCTTTGGTGTGACAAATTGAATCTTAATTAACATTTCTACATGCATCTTCAGTCCCCAGTGGGAACTCGTTGAAGCTCGTCCATCGTTATGGCCCCTGCTCCCCTTCCGCCGTTAGCCTCCCGAATGGCGAAGAGATCCTTGGCCAGGACTCGCAGAGGGCTGCTTACCTCCAAAGCCAAGTCAATCTCACCAACACAGGAGGCAACAAAAGTATGGATGCTCTACAGGCATCCTTGGAGACCACATCCCTTCCCTTACTCAGTGGCAGGACCCTCTACAGTAGTGGCTACATCGTGACCATCGACCTCGGCATGCCCACCAGGACCCAGACCGTCCTAATCGACACCGGCAGCAATGTGTGTTGGGTCCAGTGCGAGCCCTGTCGGAAGTGCTATGACCAGAGAGAACCCAAATTCGAACCTGCCACCTCGAGTTCCTACCGCAACGTTACATTCAATGCTCTACCATGCACCAGCCTCCCCCCCGGCTTTAGGAGCTCTGCTGGCAACACCTGCATCTACCACGTCGCCTACGCCGACTCCTCGAGCACCACCGGGTTCCTCGCCACCGAGACGCTGAGGCTTGGTCAGACTGGCAGCGTGGTCGACAATTTCGTGTTCGGGTGCGGCCATATCAACGTGGGGCCGAACTTACGTGGATTCGCCGGCATCTTTGGTCTCGGGCGCGGTTTTCACTCGCTGGTGAGCCAGACATCTGGCCGTCTTGGAAACGCCTTCTCCTACTGTCTTCCCACCGTGGACAGTGGTGTGGGTCATCTGACCTTAGGCCGAAGAATGGCACCGCCACCCATCCACACGCCCATGATACCTGGTCCACGCGGCATGTACTACGTCGAGCTATTAGGGATCAGCGTCGCCGGGAAACGACTATCCCTGTCGCCGGCGATCTTCGGGAGCATTGGCGCCATCATAGACTCTGGAACGATCATCTCCCGCCTTCCGCCAATTGCATACACGGCGCTCCGTACGTCCTTCCGCAATGGCATGGTGAGGTACCGACAGGCTCCACCCGTCAGGCTTCTAGACACCTGCTATTCCATCACCACACAAGATTTCCCGTCTCCCGAGATAATGCTCCACTTTAGGGGGGCCGACATCATGCTTAAGTTTCCGCAGGTGTTCTTTGCTCCAACTGCCTCAATATTTTGCCTGGCATTCACTCCAACCACAAGTGGTGAACATGGTGCAATCATTGGGGCCATCCAACAACGGGGGACAGAGGTGATCTATGACATCGGCAATAGTAGGATCGGGTTCTTGCCTGAATCTCATTGCTAATGATCATGCACGTAGCAAGTTTGCAACGCTGGTGCAACCATAACATGTGATCTTGTTCGCATTTGTATGTGAACAAGCTAAACAATACTGATCGTATACTCAAATAAAATCACCTAGCTGGGTGGTCATTGTCTAGTCATTTGTATCGGAGCTCTTGGAGAATCTAGACTCATAAGTATAGCATTTTCATTACAACCTGCTCACAGTAGGAGAAAGATTAATATATAGTGCGTACCATGAATGATTGATGGAATTGACTTTATTGCAATATCCATCTTAATTTGATGGATTCAAATAGGGGAAAACCTTTGTTAGCCGAACAGATGGCCAACCCAAGTGAAGCAAACAAAAAGAAAGAAAAAGAGGTTCAATGTATAGAAAATGAGTATTGATGTGACTCGATGTTTTTTGTTAAAAATACCGCTCACTCAATCTCAAAATTTTTTAACTCGCACAAAAATTAAGAGTAAAGAGCACATAGTGGCAAGTACAGGTCGAATTTACAGAGTGTTTAGAATTTTAAAGTTGAAAATCTTATGTTTTTAAAAGAAAAATCATGAAGTGATTGTTTTGACTTTAAATTGTAAAATTACATAAAATAAATCTATCTAAAGAAATCTGGAGGGTTAAGAGAGGGAAATATAGAGACAGAGGAAGAAGAAACAGAGAGAGAATCACACCAACTATTTTTATTAATTGAAATAAAAGAGTTTTACAATAGTGCCAAGAAACTAAAAATTACGATTCACAAAATAATTAAATAAAATTAAAACTAAAGACTTAGGGAAGAGGACTGATAAGTGTGTATTTTTACATCTTAATTCATGATTCTACACACTTTTATGAGCTTAAATAATAATAAATATACATTTCTCACACTTATTGTTGATTTAGACTCAAATGATTAATTTTCTGAAATTAAATAATTTTAATAATGATTTTTATGTATTTATGCAGGCACTCGGTACGAGGAAAGCTCCAAGAAACAAAGAAAAAGAAAAAAAGAAAGAAAGAAAATAAAATAAAAATATATGTTGAACTGAGCCAGAAACCCAAGAAGTTGTTCAAAAAGAAAAGAAAAAAAATTAGAAAAATAAAATAAAATTATTTGATATTTTTTTAGAATTTTCTAACGATATACTAGATTTATATATAGATATATTATATATATATATATTATAAAATAAAAAAAATTTCAAACCCGCCCCCCCCTTACCGCCTTCGCCACCCGCGCGAAGCGCAAGGGCGACGAGGTCGGCGAAGGGCGAATGGGGGTGGGGGTCGTGGCGGCATGGCGAAGGTCGGCGGGGGCCGCGTCCACGCGGTCAACCCGCGGCAGGCAGGTCAAGGCATGGGCGGCGCACGCGCCCAAGAAGGCCACGCAGAGAACGGCAGGCATGGGCGGTGCACCGGCGGGTCCACGCGGCGGAAGAAAGAGGAAGGCGCGGCGGCAGGCGCGTTGCGCCGGCTGAGAGAGAAAGAAAGAAAAAGAGAGAGAAAGGAAGAGAAAGGAGGCCAGAAAAATCTTAAAAAAATTCCATAAAAATGGAAAACGTGTGCAAAACATGTTAGCACATAAATTGGGTCAAAATAGCAGCCATTTGGTTGATTCACATTGGCAAAATGTTCACACTATCTAAGGTGTTATATGTAACCCTATATAAAGGGCATTCATTTGTAATGGAGAAAGAGTGAAGGAGAGAGGTTAGCTTAGGAGTAGGAAGCTATGGATTGCTAAGAGTTCTTTGTGTTCTTGAAGTTATTTCATGTTGGCCTTAGTTTGGTTTCATAAGGTGTTGTTTGTAAGATCATTTGATGAAAAAGTTGTAAGTTAAATTTGTTTTAATGAAAGTTTGATTTGAGCATTCAGTCTTTTCGTATTCTAATTATTTGTTGTTGTGATCCCTATTTCAAATTCTTGTCTTCATGAAAGTTGTTCGTTTTTAAGTGTTCTTCAACTTCTCTTTTCATCATTTCTTCCAATTCTCTCTAGATTAGAAGTTATTTCTAGTTTACTTAAGTGTTGTCCTATGTAATTGCTATTCATCCGTGGTGATACCTTCTGCCATTTCTTCATTTGAAGCCTTTCCCATCTTAATTTTACTCTGAGTTCTTTATGAAAGTTGTTCCTTACTTGTAGATCTAAGTTTTATTCTTCTACCACTTCTCCAAATTCTGCTTATTTTGTGTGTTAGAATTAATTTTTCAACGTTCTGATTTTTGCTCTGTTACTGTTCATCCGAACCAATAGGTCATAATTTTTCAAGTTTTTTATTATCTTCCTTTCATTTTATGTTTCTGTGTTCTTCATAAAAGTTCTTCATCTTTTTATTCTCTACAACTTTCATTTAGTTCACTTTGTCTAATTCCTTCTACATTTCAAATTATTCTTTGCCTTCCAAACCTCTATTTCAATAGATTTCTGTTGTAATTGCCACTTGGGTTTCCACTTGTGTTTTATTTCAATTTCAATCCAAACCTTTTCTTCACGGTTTCATCACACATACCCAAAGTGGTAAGTCTTATTCAAATCATCTCATGGCGTCGACTTCCAAGGCGGAGCGATCTTCATCAAAGGCTCGGCGTGGAAACGACGGCATTCTTCAATCAATTGGCTAAATTTCCTTTACTTATATCTTGTCATTTAAAGTTGCAATTTTAATTTCTTTAGTGATAATCGCACTCCACAAATAAAATTTGATTTTCCAAACATAAGGGTATTTCCAACTTGAACTAAAATCAAACTTCTCTCCCCGTGGGATCGACCCGTATTCACCATTGTACTCGTATTTTCAAAAATCATTCGAGTGAGTGAGTACGGTTATAAAATTTGAAATTTGTGTGGCACGGCATTTTTAAACGACGACTGTCGAGCGCATCAAATTTTTGGTGCCGTTGCCGGGGAGAGAAATTATGTTGATAGTTGGATATTCTTGTGTTTGGTGTATATATGTGAATATTAATTTTACTCTTTTTACTTGTGCAGGAAAAAGAAAAAAAAATTCGAAAATCAAAGAAAGAGGAAGATCGGACCTGAAATCCTCAGAAAATAAAGTGTCGTTAAAAGCCCGGAAGCATCGCTAAAGGGCATAAACGTCGGAACATGTTCTATTTTTCCAATTTCTGAAAAATCTTTACAAAAATTTAAAAAAAATTGAAAACTCTATAAAAATCTAAAAAAAATCAAAACAAAAGAAATTTTTATGCTGGCTACATAGGTTCATTAATTAAAAACAAAAAAATACTTGCACCAAAATCTAAAAAAAAAATCATTTCAAGATTAGAAACCACACATCATGTTTAGGACATGCATCATTTAGCATAGAATTTTTCTTTGTTTAATTTATGTCATTGCATTTTGAAGATTGCGAGGGGCAAGGTACGTTTTACTCACCATATTCTGGCATTCATTTTGCATAAAGAACCCCTTGTTTGAAATTGTGGTGTGCATTTTCATTTCAAAATACTTTAAGGGCAACACCCCTAACAACATAAGGTGGGGATTTCATCACCCTCCCTTAGCCCACAAACCACACTACCCTTGCATATCTGCATGAACTACGCCATAAATAAAAGTCAATAAACGTTGGCCCTAGGATCACACTGTGGTTCTTGTGTTATTTAGGTTTACTCTCATATGAAAACCGGTGCCTAAGGCAAGACGGTCGGACGGCAAACACCTTAAGCGGGCTAGTGGTTTGGCATAATAAGGTCCCTACGAAAGTAGGGGGAACCTCCCACTTCCCCACCCCTTACCTGGCTGGTGGTCATGTTGAGGGTAAACTTAAGTCTCACGTTAATCACTTTGTGAAACCCTACTTGTAGGTCTATGTCACATCTAGGTCATTGGATAATTGTGTGTTAATTTGTTTGTGTTTGCATAAAATTTTTTTAAAAAATAAAAAATAAACCCACGCCTATGCTGAAGCACTTTATTCCTTCTACTTACAATCCCTCAACCTGTATTCCACTCCCTGACATTCTTGTTGATCAATATGAAATTCGCCCTAGTCTCATCCAGATGCTCCCATCTTTTTATGGGAATCTCAATGAAAATCCTTATAGGCATCTACATGATTTTCTAGAAGTTTGCTCCCTGATCAAAATTCAAAATTTTAATGATGATGCCCTTAAGTTGAACTTATTTCCATTCTCATTGAAAGATAAAGCAAAATGTTGGTTAAGGAGTTTTGGAAAAACTATCAGGACTTGGGATGCTATGCAGTTAGAATTTTTGAAAAAAATTTACCCCATAGGCCAAACCAACATGATGAGAAGGGCGATTACAGGATTTACTCAACGTCCGGGAGAGCAAATTCATGAATCGTGGGAGAGATTGAAGGATTTGATAAGTCAATGTCCACACCATGGGTTGCCCAAATGGCAAATTATATTTGCATTTTATGAGGGGTTATCAGATTATGATAGGCAAATGGTGGATATATATTGTGGAGGGGCATTTTTGAGCAAAAGTGAAGATGAGGCGTATGATCTATTTGAGATTTTGAGTGAAAATTTGATAAATCGTGCCTCCATCTCATCTCATCAACAATTCGTAAGACATGTCAAACAGGCGGAAAACCCAATCCACACTTTCACGGAAGTGTGTGAATTCTGTGCCAGTCTCACTCACCATGTGAGTGAATGTCCTACTATAGCCCGACTCTCTCCAGTCATCCAAGCACAGGTCCAAAATGCCTTAGGATTCTCTTAGCTTAAGCATGTTACAAATGATTATAATCTTGGCTGGGGTAATCACACAAATTTACCTTGGATGGATCCATCATTTCAAGCCCATCTGTCTGAATTTTCACCCCCAGCAGCCCACGAGCAGCCCCTGTGTCCTCAACTTCAGCTCAACTCATCTCACCCAGATTTCGGATTCAACATTGATACTAGGGGTGATTCACCGGGCCACTATTTTGAACCTCAAATCATGTACTCTCAATCTACTTATCAACCTTCTCCTTCAACATTACATCAACCCCCTCAATATGTGAATGATGATGATGATGATCTTCTGCCTGTCACAATGGCTCCAGATATCACTATTGGGACTGAGGGGGAGTGCGCAAGTAATACCTTGATGACGGGAGGAAAGGAAGAAGGGGGTGGCTTCAAGGATAATGATGATTGTATCACCCCATTCTACGAATGTTTTGAGATTGAGATAAGTGCTGTAAAAGATAACGGCCCAAACAACTCAATTGAGGAAATCAATAATGAGGAGGATTACTTTATTAGTAACAATAGTATTGATTTAATGAAACAAAATTCTGAATATCCTCCTCCTTTGGAAGAACATGATGATGGGGCCTTATTAGAAAAGTTTACATTTCATCTACCGACCCCATTTTTGGAAAATTCGAGTGATAATTCTCAGTTGAGTGAGGAGTGTGATGAGTGGCCCGTCTTAGAGAACTTCACATTTGATATGACCTCTGATGAAAGGGCCGGGCTAGAATCATTTACATTTCCTCCATCCACCCCATTGTTGGACAATTTGGTTAACAATCCTCAGATGAGTGAGGGGTATGATGACGGGGTTTCATTAGAAAATTTTAAATTTGATCTAACCCCTGAGGCCTATCCAATGACATCTGAATCTGTGGATGAGTTAGTGCTTCCTTCTACTTTTCCCCTTTCAGTTGAGCCTCTCCAATTTGAGATTCTCGGACCTGAGGAGGATGTGCCAACCACATTCATCTTCAATTTACCTTCCTCTCAGGACGATAAATTGATCAATGCTCTTAAAGTTCATGAGGCTGTTACTGAAAGAAACGTGGCTAAGGATGACAATCCTGTTCCTAAGCTACCAGGCCCTAAACAAGTATCCATGGAGGAAGTCATTCCTAAAGGGTTAGTCAGGAAGGACGATACAGGCGAAGGGGATCAAGGGATTGATATGGTGCAAGGGTTCCACCTCGATCTTGACAAATTAGACATTAATCATTTCTGGATCCCTACAGCTGAAAACTGGCTCGCACACAGGGTTAATGTTACAAACAATCATGTGCGAGTCCTACCTCTTTCTAGCCCCGGTCCATACATGGTTACTCTTGTCTCTCAATGGATTAAGGGCTGGAATTTGAAGGAAGACAAGATCACGTGGTGGCTCATTCTGAATGCCACGCGTTGGTTAATGAGTTACATTGCGTCTGGCTGAAGACGTTAAATTTAGCGCTTTTTGGGAGGCAGCCCAACATCTTCATAGTTTGGTGTGCAAATAAATAGCTTCTTAGGAGACAATCTAAGCGAATTCTGTGTGGTACTCAATTGTTTTGGGAAGCTAGATGTGTTTAGGGATTCGAGAGACCAGGACAACAGAGAACCAAGCAAAAAGCATTTTATTCAAACTCTCAACAACAGGAAAAAATAAATAAAGAGATTACATCAGGATTCTAGAGGGTGTTCCTCAACGCCGATCAGTGGGGGCAGCAAAGAAGCTACTGACACGAAAGCCACGCTCTTGTGCTCTTCGATAGCGCTCATCACCATCCTTCAGCCATTGATCGGCAAGGCCGAGACTGGTCCTCAATTCAAAAACTTGGGCCTCCAAGGCCCTCTTCTCTTCTTTCTCGGCCAATCTCTTAGCTTTCTCTCTGTCTCTATCCCTTTCTCTTTCAGCCCGTTCTCTCTCTCTGTCTTCTCTTTCCAGCTGAAGGGTAATCCTCAGCTCCACAGCGTCCCTAGAAGAGTCCTCATCAGGACGACACTGTAGTTCCTTCTCCAGCTCAGTTATTCTCGCTTCCTGCTGGGTGGTAAGCGCGAGCGCCTCCTGTGTTTCCTTCTCCTGCCATACATTTAATCTCAGGCAAATAGCAATGCTTGCACAAGGGATTTTAAATAGTGAAACCCTCACCTGTGCAGAAAGCATCCCTTCTGCCTCCGCAGCTCGTTGCGTGGCATGAGCAAGTTGCTCATGGAGTAGATCTAGCTCTGTAGTAGGAATCCATAGGCTGGAAGAAACACCATCTGCCCCCATCGCAGATGAAACTGCATCGAGCTGGGCACGCTGTAACACATATGAGATGACATTAAGTGGATAGCGTCGTGAATCTCAAATCATACCTGGGATGAATACAAAACACTTATTGATGAACCGAGAGCCGCTCGGGTGTCACTCAACTCTTGCTCAGTGTCCGCCAGACGAGCTCGTAAGTTCATTATTATAGTATCACGGGCATCCTACAGGTTATGACTTATGAGTTCACACAAACAAAAAAATCAAAAACAAACCAATGAAAGAAATGAAAAAGACAAAAACATGGTTTCTTAACCTCTATAAGCCCTCCAGGCTGGAGCCTCTTTACATACATTGCCCTATAGAGGCGTAGGTAATCCTCGCTGTCTTGTGCTTCAGATTCCACGAGCGTGCCACCCCTTTGCTAGTCTTCATATTGTTCGGGGAAGCGCACCCTCCAATCGACACAGGTTGCCGGTCCCCGAGTCTGCTTTCCGACGCTGGGAGATATGGTCATATCCACCCATTCCTGGGCCAGCCCTAGGGTCCTCATAGCTAATCTCAGTCTGAGGAGCTCGATTTCATTCAAGCAATGGAGCCAGAGGTCCCGTCCAAATCGGGCGCGGCTTCCAGTAACCCACGGTTGGTCAACATCGACCATTTTCAAGAAAGGCCTCCAATTCACCTTTGATGGGTTGTACGCATCTTCTTGATTAGCTAAAAAATGATGATCAAACAAAACAAACCAAAGAAAAGGGAGAAAAAGGTATCATACCATCGCTGTAGGGAACTCTTGCAACTCCCGCCTTACCACCATCAGTTGATAGGATAGAGGTGTTGTACTCATGATGGGTTGCCACCGTCTAGCAAGCGGGACCGTCAGTGGCCGACAATGATGAGCTCTCCCCATTGGAAGGTAATAGTAGCTCCATAGCTACACCATCATGTGTCATTAATATCAACAAATTCAAGAAAAAAGGGCATAAAACAAAACAACGAAAACATTCTTTACCTGGATGAAGGGCGTAAACCCACTGAGTGTCATCTCTCGGTCTGCCCTTTGTGACAAACCTGTAAACAAATGAGCCAATATGGCAGCACCCCAGGCGTATTGTCCTACTCTCTCCAGGTCTACAAGCAGCTCTAAGAAGCGACAGTGGATACTGTCGCCCTTGGAGCCCAATAGCAACTTGCCCAAAAGAAAGAGGAGGAACCTCCTAAGATCCATGTTAGTCCTCTCCCAGTTGCTGGTGTCCACACAATATACCGCACGGGCACCTCTTTCTGCCCTTTCCATAAATTCTTCAAGGGATTCGTCATCACGAGGACGCGTGTCAGTAAGCCCTAATGCCTCCATGATCGATGCCTTAGCTACTGACCTGTTCTTCCTGCCGTCTAATTCCATCCCCAATAGCTTGTGGGCACCTTCTCGATAGTCCGCGTAAGTAACGCCAGTCACTGCTTCCCCATCTACTTTGAGGCCCGTAATCCAGACCATGTCTTCCAGGCTGGGTACCATGTGTCCCCACGACATCAAGAATGCCCGACTTGTCGGGTCCCATCTTTCACGTAGTGCTTGGATCAGGGCAAGATCGAGCTTGATAGGCTCGATTCTGAGAAAGGCCCCAAATCCCATCACATCTAATCTCGCCTTCTGGAAGTCCGGGAGACCTCGATAGGCCGCCACTACCAGCTCCCACGATATGTGCGATCTCATCACATTCTGCACATACACACGAAGTGAGAAATGGGAGCTTTGCAAAGGAAGATAGGAAACGAAAGGAATGCAAGGAGTCACTTGCAGGTTGTGGTAGGGTCCTCTCCCTTAGTTGTCCTTCGACTTCTAAGAATCTCCTGGAACTGCTACCCGATCTGCTCCTCTTCGAGGAGCGAGAGGACTCACCTTTGGCTCTGAAGCTAGATTCACCCTCCATTCTAAAATTGAGCAACACTCACTACTTCCTTTTCCAACCTTTCACTCCTCAACTCTACTCTCTCGACTTCGATGTTCCCAAGTCGAGTGGAAGGGAGGTATTTATAGGATTGGAGAGACGGTGATCGGCATCTGTCCCTGTCACCTTTAGCAACAGCCTTGGCGACAAGTCCCCCTCCTTTTACTCTCGCGCCCACTCTACCATGTGGCGTGACCGAGTCGGAGGCATGCTTTATTGACTTTTTGGCCCAAAGTTTCCATGTGTTCATTGTCCCGTTGTGACTGCTTTTCGCATACACATGAAATAGGGGGACATTTCTGCGGGAAATCCAGATCCGTGACCCATTGTTGAAATCGGTGGTTGATTCCCTTTGAAACTCATGGACACGATGAATTCTACTCTTTGTCTGGAACTAATCGACTTCTTCGGAGGCACCCAAGTTTTTAGTGTGTTTTTATTTTATAGGGAATACCCGATCAGTTGGGGGGGGGAGAGGAGATTACGTACTCTACTGCTCAGCTACGCCAAGCCGTCACACGCCACAATGTTCGAAGCCCACCTCTATCAGGTTGTCCCGTTCCTTCATACGCTTCTCATCTACATTGTTCTATTATGCTCTATTGTTTATGTCATTGAGGACAATGTCATTTAAGTTGGGGGGACAGGAAATCATGTTGCATTCATATAAAATTTTCACCCAATTTTCGCCCAAAATTTTTTTTACCCTTCCCTTACAGTACATCCCCATTTGGAGTTTCTTGATTCATGTCTCATGAAAAGTAATTCTGGAATAGAAACGACTAGGGAAAAGGATGATGGACAATTTATTAATCTAGCTTTGGAAAACTGATTTAAGAATCTCTTTAAAGTTCATGTGCACTTTAGAAAAATACAATCACGTTGCACGCTAATGAAACAAGAAGGACAAGCCTTCTGCTATTTTAGACAGACTGTCTGATATTCTGCACTTTCTGAAAAAGAGATCTTTTACAAAGCTTTCTGCCATATAAAATTATGAGGAAAACAAAAATACCATGAAAAATGCTCCGATTCTGAGTAACCAGGCCTACTTCACCTAAGACGTGTTGAGGTTCGAGTCAAAAGGAAAAGATAACTT
This sequence comes from Amorphophallus konjac, assembly GCA_022559845.1. Classification (NCBI taxonomy): domain Eukaryota; kingdom Viridiplantae; phylum Streptophyta; class Magnoliopsida; order Alismatales; family Araceae; genus Amorphophallus; species Amorphophallus konjac. The sequence goes on along the minus strand of JAHNEJ010001736.1, from coordinate 20,985 downwards.
TGATCTGTGGAACCAAGCCTACTTCACCTAAGACGTGTTGAGGTTCGCGTAAAACAGTGAAGGGTAGTGCGGCATCATGTGTGTAAAGAAAAAAAAAAGAGAAACAGAAAAAAAAAGAAAATATAGTGATCCCAAAAGGGACATAGCAATAAGGCAGACAAAAAGCTGTTATGCTTAATTCTCTAAGTAAGAAGTGCAGAATTGAAAGGCATTTGTTCGGAATATCAACTGGAGGACGCAATTGTCTCTACTGTGGACTTAGCATTACACGTGCACAAGTGCTACTGAATTTCGATTAGATTCTTAATCATGTACCTGAATTTCTGACATAAGGCTAGTCTGTGGTAATTACTCCAGATTCCTGATCTTTAGTTGACTCCATGAAAGATGATCTGGAAATAAAGCATGAATATTTTCAACTCTTGTTAGTCCTGAAATTTTTCATTAACTGCATTGGTAAGGGACTAGCAATGAGTAAGTTGGGGGGTGTGATAAGTGTGTATTTTTACATCTTAATTCATGATTCTACACACTTTTATGAGCTTAAATAATAATAAATATACATTTCTCACACTTACTGTTGATTTAGACTCAAATGATTAATTTTCTGAAATTAAATAGTTTTAATAACGATTTTTATGTATTTATGCAGGCACTCGATACGAGGAAAGCTCCAAGAAACAAAGAAAAAGAAAAAATAAAGAAAGAAAATAAAATAAAAATATATGTTGAACTGAGCCAGAAACCCAAGAAGTTGTTCAAAAAGAAAAGAAAAAAAATTAGAAAAATAAAATAAAATTATTTGATATTTTTTAGCATTTTCTAACGATATACTAGATATATATATAGATATATAGATATATAGATATATATTATATATATATATATATATATATATATTATAAAATAAAAAAATTCAAACCCCCCCCCTTCCCGCCTTCGCCGCCCGCGCGAAGCGCACGGGCGACGAGGTCGGCGAAGGGCGAATGGGGGCGGGGGTCGTGGCGGCATGGCGAAGGTCGGCGGGGGCCGCGTCCACGCGGTCAACCCACGGCAGGCAGGTCAAGGCATGGGCGGCGCACGTGCCCAAGAAGGCCACGCGGAGAACGGCAGGCATGGGCGGTGCACCGGCGGGTCCACGTGGCGGAAGAAAGAGGAAGGCACGGCGGCAGGCGCGTTGCGCCGGCAGAGAGAGAAAGAAAGAAAAAGAGAGAGAAAGGAAGAAAAAGGAGGCCAGAAAAATCCGAAAAAAATTCCATAAAAATGGAAAACATGTGCAACATGTTAGCACACAAATTGGGTCAAAATAGCAGCCATTTGGTTGATTCACATTGGCAAAATGTTCACACTATCTAAGGTGTTATATGTAACCCTATATAAAGGGCATTCATTTGTAATGGAGAAAGAGTGAAGGAGAGAGGTTAGCTTAGGAGTAGGAAGCTATGGATTGCTAAGAGTTCTTTGTGTTCTTGAAGTTATTTCATGTTGGCCTTAGTTTGGTTTCATAAGGTGTTGTTTGTAAGATCATTTGATGAAAAAGTTGTAAGTTGAATTTGTTTTAATGAAAGTTTAATTTGAGCATTCAGTCTTTTCTTATTCTAATTATTTGTTGTTGTGATCCCTATTTCAAATTCTTGTCTTCATGAAAGTTGTTCGTTTTTAAGTGTTCTTCAACTTCTCTTTTCATCATTTCTTCCAATTCTCTCTAGATTAGAAGTTATTTACAGTTTACTTAAGTGTTGTCCTATGTAATTGCTATTCATCCGTGGTGATACCTTCTGTCATTTCTTCATTTTGAAGCATTTCCCATCTTAATTTTACTCTGAGTTCTTCATGAAAGTTGTTCCTTACTTGTAGATCTAAGTTTTATTCTTCTACCACTTCTCCAAATTCTGCTTATTTTGTGTGTTAGAATTAATTTTTCAACGTTCTGATTTTTGCTCTGTTACTGTTCATCCGAACCAATAGGTCATAGTTTTTCAAGTTTTTTATTATCTTCCTTTCATTTTCTGTTTCTGTGTTCTTCATAAAAGTTCTTCATCTTTTTATTCTCTACAACTTTCATTTAGTTCACTTTGTCTAATTTTTTCTAGATTTCAAATTATTCTTTACCTTCCAAATCTCTATTTCAATAGATTTCTGTTGTAATTGCCACTTATGTTTCCACTTGTGTTTTGTTTCAATTTCAATCCAAACCTTTTCTTCACGGTTTCATCACACATATCCAAAGCGGTAAGTCTTATTCAAATCATCTCATGGCGTCGACTTCCAAGGCGGAGCGATCTTCATCAAAGGCTCGGCGTGGAAACGACGGCATTCTTCAATCAATTGGCTAAATTTCCTTCACTTATATCTTGTCATTTAAAGTTACAATTTCAATTTCTTTAGTGATAATCGCACTCCACAAACAAAATTTAATTTTCCAAACATAAGGGTATTTCCAACTTGAACTAAAATCAAACTTCTTTCCCCGTGGATCGACCCGTATTCACCACTTTACTCGTATTTTCAAAAATCATTCGAGTGAGTGAGTGCGGTTATAAAATTTGAAATTTGTGTGGCACGGCATTTTTAAACGACGACTGTCGAGCGCATCAAGGACGTAGCCATGAAGATGTCGTCGTCCTCTTTGAGCCTTTGAGTGCAGCTCACACCAAGAGATGATGCCGCCGTGGAAGAGGATTCTAGAGAGATGATGTAGAGAGAGAGAGCTAGAGAGGCAAAGAGAGAGAGATAGCGATGGGGGTATAGAAAATAGTGGAAGGAGAAAAACAAGAAAACAGTGGGAGTGTGTGGGTAGTGAATAGGTTGGAGGAGACAAATGAATACGAGAAAGAGAAGAAATAGAAGAAAAAGGTGGTGGGAGGAGAAGTAAAGAGCATGTAGTGGCAAGTACCAGTCGAATCTACGGAGAGTTTAGAATTTTAAAGTTGAAAATCTTAACTTTTAGAAGAAAAATCATGAAGTGGTTGTTTTGACTTTAAAATTTAAAATTACATAAAATAAATCTATCTAAAGAAATCTGGAGGGTTAAGAGAGGGAAATATAGAGAGAGAGGAAGAAGAAATAGAGAGAGAATTACACCAACTATTTTTATTTATTGAAATAAAAGAGTTTTACAATAGTTCCAAGAAACTAAAATTACAATTCCCAAAATAAAATTTAAATAAAATTAAAACTAAAGACTTAGGGAAGAGGAAGTAGCCATGAAGATGTCGTCGTCCTCTTTGAGCCTTTGAGTGCAGCTCACACCAAGAGATGATGCCGCCGTGGAAGAGGATTCTAGAGAGAGGATGTAGAGAGAGAAAGAGGTAGAGAGGGAAAGCGAGAGAGAGATGGCGATGGGGGTATAGAAAATAGTGGAAGGAGAAAAACAAGAAGACGTTGGGAGTGTGTGGGTAGTGAAGAGGTTGGAGGAGACAGATGAATAAGAGAAAGAGAGGAAATAGAAGAAAAAGGTGGTGGGAGGAGAAGTAGGAGGAGAACGGTGGATGTGTAAACGGTGGGGGAAGAAGAAAAGAAGAAGAACTTGCAGCCAGTGGAGAAGAAGAAAGAGAAGGGAAAACCGTGTAGACAGAGCAGGGAAAGAAGAAGAAAAGAAGAAGTTTGCACGAGGAGGAAGGAGAAAGAGGAGGAAGAGGAGAACAGAGCAGCAACTGAGAGGACGGAAAGAGGAGAAGAGGGAGAGAAGAGAGAACAGACGGGAGAAGATCGGAGCGGCGAAGAGAATAGAGGAGGAAGGAGAAGACGGGAAGAGAAGAGAGGGCCGAGGTTTGTGCTTGGGGAGAATAGGAAGAGAAGAAGTTGGTGTGGAGGTGCAGGGAAGTAAAAGGAGAAGATGAAAAGGAATTGCAGGAGGCTGGAGGAAGCAGGTGAAAGAGGAAGAAAGAGATGGGAAGAATAGAGCCTCCGGTGGAAGAGGAAAAAGGAGAAGAAAGAGGGAAGAATGAGAAGTAGACAGAGGATGAGGAGAGGGAAGAAGAACTTTTTTCTTGTGCAACCTTCATGAGCCTTTTATAGGTAGAGCCCTCACCACCTTCGAAACCACTAAACAGCCAGGACTTAACCCATGCAAACCTCGCTTGTTCGTAAACCAACGTGAAGCTTTCCCGTGCATCTCACGACACCTGCTATCCTTCATGAACAGGGGCACCGCCATCCTTGTTTGCCAACAAACAGGGCTCTGCGCCAATACGCCACTTTCCTCGTTGCCAACCCAGGCCATACGCGTCACCTGCAAATGCGACGTCTCCTTTCCACGAACGGCATGTTAGAACGAGGAAACCTTCACATGCCAATGCGACACCCTCCCAGTTTCCTTCTTCACGCATGCGCACGACCCTGCTGGTTTTTTCCTTCTCATGCATGCACACACCGCATGCAATGGCTTGCGATGCCTTCGCCTATCCTTCTCACTCAAGCCCACCTCCATCGAGACACAGCTTCTTTGCCGCATGCCACTTGAAGACACCATGCAAACGCGATAACGGAGACATGTCACTAGTCAAATTGGCATCAAACAGTTGGGACTCCCTTTACAAATTGGTGTCCACTTGGTAGGACTCCATTTCTTCTGCCTGACATGCAAACACATAAAATATAATAAAATATTTATTGAACCTTATAAAAATATTATTACAATAAAATTAAATAATCATGTAATTATTTATTTTTCCATGTATCTCAAATCCCCATAATATTTTATGCATCAAAATTTAATTAATTTCATGAAAGTTCAAATTTAATGTGAGACTGAGATTCACTAAAAATATTGCAAAATTATTTATATTAAAGTCTAAAAATAATATGTGTAACATAAATAAACATATAAAATTAATCACTAAGTATGAAATGTAGTGAGTCCTGCTAGTGACGGAGTGGACACCCTCCCCCTTTGCAAGGGGGATGTCCTGGCTTCATTACCTGGTTTAAAAATCCTTATCAAAAAAATATGAAATGCAGTGGGCATATGACACATTTGGGATAATAGAGCAAAAACACTAAATGCATAGTGAATTTTATAGTAGTTCGACCAACCCCAAAATCTACATCCACTCCTACAAGTTCTCTATTAGAAATGAATCTAATGTAGGACAAGCTAAGATACTATATGTATGCTGGCAGATGTCGTGAAAATAAATTTAATTAATATGCATTAATTTCCAATACAAAATATCACCATAAATATCAGGGTTTAAACACTTAAATCATAATCTGACAATAAAAAAGTGGCTTAGATAACCCTCTAATGCTTGGCTATCTTTCTCCCATTAGACATATAAATCAACGTTAGTTTAAAATGTGGAGAGAATGGACCTACATAGGTCTAGCATATTGTTGGGCGTTGTCTCACAGCTGATCAACTCGATAATAGATCAAGGTCGGACAGTAGATACTTGGTTCTGGTGGCTACCAAGTGACGAGGTCAAAGATTTAGATGACTGGTGGCAGGTGTATGGCGTCTGTAGTAGTGGCGATGCGATAGTGTCACAGGTCCCAGTTGGAGTGGGGCAAGAGCGACAGAGCTATAGGCGATCGTTGGTGCAAGGGGGTGACAGGTGGCAGGCTTGGGGAATAGTGAAAGTGCAGGGGTAGAGGACTCTACGGCGGTGGAGAAAGATGTGAACTCAACAGCAGCAAGAGGCCAGCCAATGCGGAGAAGGATGCAGCAGCCCTGGAAGATGTCGGTGGCTCTAACGTGACTACGACGGCTCCGATGCGGCTGCAACAGCCATGGCTGGAGACTAGTGTAGGTGATTGGAAGTGCCCATAGCTGGAGAGCAGGGTGGTGATAGTTTCTTGGGCCTTTGGTTGCGTCTTGTCCTACAATCTCTATCAATTCTCTCCAACTTGGAAATGTTTGACTCCGACAAAGGAAAGTTGTGGTACTATTTGTACAGGTCGGGGTCCGATTGCGCGAAAGTTCATCGTTCAAAACACACGTATCAATCTTTAAAATTCTAAATCGCACTAGATGAAAGAGAGACGTAATGTAATTGTGAGAAGGGTCGAATCCATAGAGAAGAAGAGATTTTGAAATTAAGAGCTTTAGATTCCCTTGGAAAAATATTTGTGATTTGATTGCTTGAAGAAAAGTGATGAAACAACAAACGATCCTAACAATTAATCACGAGCACCTATGACTATGCACCTATGCTATACAAAATAATTGCATAAAGGAAAAGAAATGGTATAGAAGAAGGAGGTAGAAAGGGAGGATGAGCAAGAACTAAATCAAACAAACAACTTCTTTCATTAATTTAAAGAAAAGAGTACATGGAAGCGAGACAAGATTATACCAAACACGCAACGAAACTACAATGAAATAAAATGACTCAAAGACACTAGAAATATGAAAAGCCTGAAATGTGTAGATGGTGGCTGCAATGGTGATGACGGTGCCTGCAATGGTGATGACGGTGATGTCCCCTCTTGGCCTGGGATCACGAACCACCTCACGGAGGATGTCCTCTACGCCGGGTAGAAGTTGCCTTCGCCGTTGGAGCAGCCCTTGGAGAAGATTGTGTGGGGTGTGGAGAGAAATCCAAGGAGGAAAAAGTAGAGGTTAGGGTGAGGTTAAGGGGAATGGAGATGGCTTAGAAGAAGAGGAGAGGACAAGGGACATGGTGGCTAAGGGAGAGGTTATCTAGGGTGACCTAAGTGAGATGGAGGAGGAGGAAGAGAAGGTAAAGATGGGGGGCGACCTAAGGTGAAGATGTGAGAGGGAGGGAACTTAGGGCGGCCTAGGGTGAGAGGGAGAGTGCTAGGGACGCAAGAGAGAGAGGGAGAAATGCAAGAAAAATATTAAGAAAAAACTCTAGCCAAAAGTCCCTTTTCTCTCCATGGGATGGGGTTTTTATAGGCACAATGGGGCCAATGGAGGGTTGAGATTGATCTAGAAAGAAATGGGTGGATGAGATTTGGGAGAAAATGAGATGAAGGGGGGAGAGAGAGAAGGTGGGGGCCCCCCTCTCTAGGGTTTTGGGTGCCCCCTTTGGGGTTTCCTAAATGTGTGGAGATTCTCCCCCAATCCCATCCTTAATTCTCTCCTCAATATCCTCCTTGATTTTCTCAATTTAAAATTTGAATTTTCTTTTCCCTCCAACAGAAAATAGGTGGCGGATACATTTGACTTACTCAACATGAAGGGGGAATGAGGGGGGGTGCCCTAGGGTTTCTCCTCCTCGTCTTCGGACTGTTTTGCCTCCGACTTCTCCTGCAATTGCCCTCAGCGTCCTACATGCACACTATTCTGATTACATCCAATAAAATTATAATATTGCACATATTAATAATGAATGCCCAAAATTACACAATGAGAAATTAATGCTCATGTCCCTCAATTCCCCTTTTTTAAATAATAGTATGCGATTAAGTCAATTTACGTGAAAAGTCCTATTCATGCGGGAAATTGAGGTTAAGTATAAGATGTGCATAATTGCTTAATTTTATGCACTTGAAAGAGTGTATGTGACATGAATTGTTATACAAGAATTTACAATCATCACATCCCCTAACTTACTCATTGCTAGTCCCTTAGTAATGTGAATAGATTAAAATTTAGGACCAACAAGAGTTTACAAAGCTCATGCCTTCATATCCAGATCCTCCTTCATAGAATCAACCAAAGAGTAGGAATCCGGAAACATTAATGCGTACTAGCCTTAGATTGGAAATTTATGACTAAGAATGCAACCCAAAGTTCAATAGCACTTGTGCGAGTGTAATATTAAATCCACAGCATAGACAATTGCATCCCTCATTTACTATTCTAGATAGGTATCCTTTAACTCTGCACCTCTTAGATTAGAGCATTAAGTAAAATAGTTTTTTTCTGCCTCCCTTGGTTTTCAAATATGTACATATATATTTTTTCAATACACATATAATGCTGCGCGAACCTCAACTCTTGCCTTAGGAGAAGCAGGCCTAGTTATTAAGATCATGGGCATTTTTTATGATGTTTTTTTTCAACACTGTGCTTTTGCACTTATTTGATGGATAACTTTGGCAGATAACTTTATTAAAAAGATCTCATCTCTAAGAAATGTAAAGTACCAGACACCACTCAAAAATAATAGAAGACTTGTCATGCTTATTTTATTAGCGTGCAGAGTGATTTTTCCTTTTCTTTTCTAAAGTGATAATGAACTTTAAAGAGATTTTTAAATCAGTTCTCCATGGCTAGATTAGATAATATTCCATTGTCCTTTTCCCTAGCTTTTCTTGTTCTAGAATCACTTTCAATTCAAGCATGAATCATGAAACTCAAGTCTGGATTTCATTCAATTTTTTAAAAAAAAAACATGAAAGGTTGTAATAAATGCAAAAATTACCTCTCCCAACTTGAATGAGATTGTCCTCAATGGCATAAACAATATGGAATAATATTGTAGAATTAAATTTTTCTAAGGAAGGGTACAACCTGGTGTGTATGATGCCATTTCCTTGAATAGAACTGAGCATGGACAGTGGCAACTCCTAGTGGCTACTTCTGACTCCTAACAAGACCAAAGCAGAAAATCATTGGTTTGCCTCCCAAGAAGTACTAAGTTTAATTTCTTCAGCTAGACACAATAGCACTCCATAACCAACGCGTTGAGTTAAGAATGAGCCACCAAGTTATCTTATCTTCTTTTGAGTTCCAACATTTATGTCAAGGGAAGACACGATTAAATATGTGAATGTAGGGGCTAGAATTATGTTGGTTGTTATCATGATTGATTTTGTCATTAAGTGCATGTGTTAACAACTTCTCCTCTATGGGGGTCATGTAAAAATCAATAACCATTATTTAGGGTCTGGTTGACATTGCATACCATGGTGGATCAAAGAGGCCAAAATGACATCCCCAATCAAGGAATGAAAGATGAATTATCATATCATCAATTCTACAATATTCCTCTTCAAACTTAAGGTCTTTATAAGTGTTGAAAACATGAATGCGGACCTTATTATCTTTCAAAAATTCTTTTACAACCTCAATTTTAGGAATTACGTGAATATTGGTGAGGTGAGAATAGATCAAAGGGGAAGGGGTTTCCATCAAATGATTAGTGTCAAAGAGATAAGAAATATCATGAGTGAAAGAAACATGCTCCTCAACACAATGATACTTGTGGGGCTCAATAGGATCAGACAGATCGGCTAATTGTAGAATGTCTACAACAAGATTAGATTCACCGAGATCATGAAGAAGTAAAAGAGTAATACCCTCTCCTTGATCAAAGGATGTCCAATCAAGATGAAAGTCATGATGGGTACCCTACTGCTCCTTTACTCAAGAGAGATTATTTATGGCCTCACTCAATTCATTCTCCACCCGCACATTCTCTTCATTCTCTTGGAATGAAGTCTCTTCAAATTCGAGAAGAGAAATTGATAAAATTTGATCATTAAGTAGCATATCGCCTTCCTCTTCTTCTCCCCCCAACTTGAGATCAATAACTTCTTTAGAACTCTCCTCATAAGTGCAATTAAGCTCAAGCTCCTCTAGATAATCTTTTTTATCATTATCATAACTACAACTAGCTCTCTCCAAAATTTCTGGATAAGACTCCTTCATAATTCCCCCATTATCTAAATCAAAGTGATCTGAGTATTGGGTTCCTAGGGAATCATAGGTTGATCATAACACTACAAGAAAATTGGCCTTTACCTACATTGAAGAAATGTAGGTATAGGTCCAAAAAAACATAGATAAAGTCTTTAGCCATGTTTGCTTGCCACGCTTTCAAAGCGTGGCACTTGCTCGCGTGACTATAGGTTATACCTACGCTTCTATGAAACGTAAGTATAGTTCAACCTATCCTTACGCTTTCAAAGCATAGGAATAGTCCAGCAAGAAGCGTAGGTAGATATCGACCTATACCAACGCTTTAAAAGCATAGGAATAGTCTAACAAAAGCGTAGGTTAAAAATATATATACACAAGCATATAATTGGCTATATCTATGATTCTAAAAACGTAGGTATTGTTTTTTGTCACGTACTAAAAAAATGTTTGAAAAAATATTAGCGTCATTGTCTTAAAAACGTAGGAAAAAGAACTAGTCTCGTTTTTTAAAAAATGTAGGTATATTGTTCTTTTGTTTTGTTTTTACATATTCATTGTGCAATCATATTACACCTGTATACATTCATATAATGTTTCCTACATGAATCTTACATTGAACACATCACTATTAACATAAAAACTCACAATCAACACATCAATATAAAGTCACATTCAACACATCAATATCAACATAGATCATACACCGCCTTTGAAACACCACTAACAACTTCAAGAGATTCATTTCTCACCTACACATAAATTTACTTTCCATTTAGTAACTATTTGCCAATAGAACAAGTAACACATGCACAGATACGTACTGCATACATACACATAAACAGATAGTTCCCCTCACTCTAATGTAAAAGAGCAAGAAGGCCACTGATACATACATACACATACATATCATTGTGCAAGCGCCCTTTGTTCGTTCTTTGCAGTCAAATCCTCAAGCAATTAAATGCCTAGGTACGAACCATGCACTCCATTTCCCCAACAGAAAACAAGCCATCTGCAGTCACCTCTGCCAAGAAGAAATAAAGGAATTAGTTTACACTAGGTAACCAACTGCACTCATCCCAAACTGATATACAGATATATCCTGCATGTGTATTAGCAAAGAAAATGAATGCAAGTTAGAATAGAAAGAAAGGAAGAAATAGAGAACAATGAACACGACTTGTGTGAAGTACCTTACCATTCCGCTTGACACCCAGATGTTTGAGTAATGCCTCTTCTTTTTCTCGTGAACCACGTATCATGCAGGGAGTGGTTCCACATATATACCAAGAGGTGATACTTTACCAACCTTCACAGCATAGAGAGATTGTAAACTAGTTGCATTCAAATATGTTCTCTTCATCAATAATGCAATTTAAAGATGAACAAGAACCCTCTATGCTAACTAACCTTTGACCGATTGAACATAGAATAAAATGTGGCAACCTCATACACCCGAATAGGAGCCACTTCTATTATCTTAGCTACCTGTCATGAATAAAACATAACTCAGATATGCAGGTGGGCACTGGCAATACAAAATGTGTCATGCTCGGATGTCAAGGGATATCAAAATAATAACGAAAATAAAAAATAGGCATGCATGATAGGTAACAATATGTACAGGAAAATAACATAGCATAATAGCTCATGGTGTTCATCCAGATTTGCTTGGCTAAATACCTACTAGCACCAAAAGAGTACATCTCCCAGTCCCCCGATTGAGGGGGCTCCTCTGGTCCCCAGTGAAAAGTGTTGTACATCTGTATTTGCAGAAAACCTCTGTTAGCCCCAGCTACAAAGCTAGCTTGGGGGCTGGTTTGAGAATAACGGACCACCACCCCTTCTTCATCAAAAGTTGATGGGATCCCCTCAGTCACATGACTGAGAGGATCCAATTCTGAGCACCCCCCCCCAAAAAAAGAAAGGAAAGTATTCATATGCATATTGCAAATCAACCATTAGCCCTTTTAACTATGCTGATCTGTTGATATGTCACCATTATTTTCTTTCCATTCTCGTGTACGAAGTAGCTAGATTACCGTCCTTGAATGTGCAGCAAAAGATAGAACAGGGAAATTTTGGCACGCTAGAAGACTTTCCACAAGCAAAAACAAAAAATCTTAACATACCAAAAGACCCTCAAAATGGTGCAAGAAGTCAGATTAGAAATGATCAAATTCAAAAATGTAGTCTAGAGGTAGAATTGCAAATGAAGTATGATCCCATGAGCTAGAACAGTTGAGCAAACCCCTGTTTGCTTTAGTTTTTTGATATCAAAAAGAGGAGGGCTGATCTATTGGGTTTATGGGTCATTCAAAGCAATTAAGGTTTACTTGGTCTTAATGTCCATCTCCATTGGCATTCAAAAAGGGGCACAAAGGGAACAAGAAGGCAAGTATAAATATGCAATCAGATTAAAATAAGTGACCGAAAATATGATGTTGGAGGTGTCTTTTAGATCAAATAGACCAATAAAAGTCACTAGACATTTAAAATCTGACAATAGACACTTAAAAAAATAGCCTCATAAAGAAATAAATATGACATGATTTAGAAATATTTAAAATCAGGATACCTTGCATGGACAAGGGCCAAAGCAGACATAGTTTGACTGTATCATATATTAAAAAATGATTAGAAAGGTTTGAGGTTCAAAAGGTAATATCAGCATCCGCTTATGGTCGGCAATATTTTAGGTTACTACTGCTATATCGAACTGAAGAGGCGTAATCTTACGCTGATCCTGAGCCGTGAGATATGGGAGTAATCTTTTGATCACGGTCACCACGTCTGTATGAATTGCAAGGCAGGAAACGGATCAGAGGTGCCCAGAGAGGATTCCCTGGGGAAAACCCTCCGATGCTTAAGTCAGCAAATGCGATAAGCATGAAGGTGAAGAGAGAGGGTAGGAGAGAGGGGGAGCGAGATTATTCTCCACCAAGAAGTGTGGTGGTTTTCTCTCAGGACCATTGCCTTACCTTTTCAGGGGGGTTACATCTTTGCAGCGTAATCCATTTATATTCTCCCTTGAGTAGATTATTCTCCCTTGAGTTTATATAGCAATCCATTTAATGTAATAGTCCAGGAAGCTGAGGGGGCTTCGGGGGGGTTACATCTTTGTAGCGGGCTCATTGTGGAGTAAGGACTCTTACCCTACCCTATCCTTTGGAGTTCCCGGCTCCTGCTGGATGCATAACGGACGCTGGGATGAGCTTCCGACAGTCGGTCCGAGCCAGAGGCGTTCGCTCGTGATTTTGTCCTGAGCGATGAGTGTATAGCTCGGGTAGGCCATATCGGGTTCCCGCAGGGGATCTCCCGACCGATCTATCGCTCGGACTTCCGGACCCGCGGGTCGCGTATGAAGTGCTGCTCCGAGTGGGTTTTTGGACTTGAAAGAAGTGGGACCAAAATGGGGCTGTCACTTTGGGGAGCTGGGCCTGGTTTGGTCGAATTAGACCTAGTTGGGCCGTGCTCTCGGATGGTTGATTTTCCCCCTCTCCATGAACAATTGATGCCACGGTCACTCTCTCTCTCTCTCTTCAGAAACCTGGAATGAAACTGTCGTAGCTTATCCTCCTGTAAGTACCAACAGAACAACGTTATCAAGAAGGACTACAGAGGCATTTACATGTAACATAAAGACTCCAATAGCGAGTCGCATGACTCACCAGTCATGGTACGGCACAAGAATGGAGGAGCATAGGAAGTGCCTTTGATTCCCACATGCAGAGAAAACATGGATTTTCTGGGATTATACTCCTAATGTTTGGTTCTACTTTTGTTACAGCTTCAGGAATTAGATCTCCAATGTCCTTTAACAAGAATAGATACATGGTTCATACAGGACACGGGTGGGACAAGGGCAACACAGTATAACATATACACTATCTCATGCCAACTAACACATATACACTATCCCATGCTGAAATTGAGAACAAAAAAAACATCCCATAGAGTTCGGATAGTTCCTAGCATCCCTGACTCCATCAAGAAGATGGAAATTCCATTGTGCTTTACCTGATATCCAAAGCCAAACAAATATTGATATACATGAAGAAATGGTTCAAGAAAACAGAAGTTCACCTTAGGTGCTTTATGAGTAAATAGGACAACCTACATATTGATTTTGGTAGGTTTTTTTTCTCTAAACGAAAGGAATGCAGAATCACGTTAGGAACAGATCTAAAACTTGTATGGGTGACCACGGTCACTATATGGGTCAGTAATGCCTAATTATTTGGAAACACCATCTTAAAAATCCTAGAAGATTACAATACAAATAAATAAGCATACCATCTCCAAGGGGACAAACAACCTAGCCAACACCTTTCACTTTCCTCTTCATACTCATCGATCTCCACCTGTTACCTGCGCACTAGATGCTCCAAGATGGCCAGGTAGGGAACTTTTATTGACTTTTTTTCCTAGCAAGTCAATCATAACACTCAATAAAAAAAAAGATGAAGTGCCAGGTGAGACAATATACATGCAAAGTGGCTATTATGGTGTATTTGGGGAGTTCCGTATGGTGGAGAACAGCTAGTTAGTTTCAAATAAAGCAAAGGGAGGCATGATGGATTTTAATTCATGCACAAACTTATGAATATATCAATTATTACCTTATGTCATCCATTGATAGATGAATTGACTTATTTATCAGACCACATAAAAAGACACAATACCTACTGCACAAAATAGATAGAAAGCAATCAATATTGCCAGGTTTCTAGATGTAGGTTTAAGGATGTTACAACAGCTTCAAACATGGTGGTCACTGATTGCAAATAATAGACCCAATATTTCTTCTCAACACATTTTTTTGATGGTTTGATTTTCCGCCAATTGCATTAGTCATTACTCCTTGTTAAATATCCTTAATAATGGGAACCCCTTTCCATTTTATGTCCACCAAGCAATATCCATGGGCACTCTAACAAATGCTTTTTGTAAATGGATAGAAGCCATGTAAAGATCCCTTCAAATTAAATTCAAAGTTATCCAAGCGAGTAATATTGTGTCACACAGAAACAAGAAATTGGAGAATGCCGATTCCTTTAGTTCCATGGTGAAAATTACATGAATGACTCTACCGTATTTAAAAAGAAGTGACCAAGTTATCTTTTTTAAAATATATATATTAATATCTATGCTCTCATCACCTATAATAGTGCCATCCATAAGACAAGCAAAGCTAAAAGAAATGCCATAAGACCACCGTACCCATAATTCAAAGAACTAAGAATAATCTATATTTGAACCAAAGAAAAGTGCATGCGTATACAAATGAGCTTATATCTTATTAAAACTGCAACATTAACTTCATGAAGTATCAACCTACTACCAGATTACAGTCAACAAAAGCACAACCCAAAGAGATCATTATACAAGAAACACATACTTGTTTCAAATATATCCAACAAATAAATGTTCCCTTGCTTCATGAACCATATCTTCATACAAAGAAACATGCTTCACTGAATGGAAATATATAATAGAAATAAAAGGATAAGCATTTGTTAAAAAGGACATAACATCAAGTAATTTGCTGAATATATAGTACACAAATGCTGGTGGAAATGCACTAAGTGAAAATCATGGTAACATTAATTACCCAACAACAAAAATTGCATATCCATCCATGTTGTAACTCTGGATTGTGGTGTCATTGTTCTGAAAGATGATTTCCATGAATCCCCTGTATGTACCATTAATTACAGATGACCCAACATGAGGTGGTCCAGTAAGTGGCCTGGTGGGAAAATCAAGGGTATATACACCTTTCTCATCAAATTGGTCAGCAAGCTTAATTGGTGTTGAAGGTGGGAAGTATGATATTCCATTAAATGTAGTTCATCGCTTTCCATTGATATCAACTGGTGGCCTATTTTTCAATAGATAACTTGGGTGACATTGATCGACCCATATCTGAAGGATCCTTGTGGGTTGGGTCGGGGGGCACCAGCACTCACATTCCACCTGAAACAAGAAAGGATAAAACAATAGTCAAAATCAGCAATTCTATGGCATGACAGATGATATTCCACATAAGCATGATATAATCCAGAGCCATCCAATCATTACTATCCCCAAAAATAAAACATCATATCTAAAAGAGCTTACGCATGAGGCTGGACTGTGAAAACTGAGACACATGAAGCTCATCACGAACTTTAAAATTCAAATAGCTATCACCTTCATGGTGTCAGTTGACAATTCAACAATAGTCAGGCATCATCTTGGAAGGGCTAGAAAAGAAACAAGAACTTGTGTTTCAACGTGGATATGGACAAATGAAGAAAAATTGACAGAATCTAAAGAACAATCATGGAGATTAAAAAGGTATTGCTAGTGCACCAGCAAAGGAATTTGCACCACATCCCTGATGGATCTTGCCTGATTCATTGAAAATGTTTTGTCATACAAATGACTAGGAGGATCAGGGAGTGCACCAGATGCTTTGCCTTTGGAATTTGAGTAGTGTAGTATGGCGGCACCTGTAACTTTCTGCCACAATGACTTGTTCACAAACCATGCACTGGCTACAATATAATAATCACTACTAGCATTCTGATCCATGGTGACAAGAAAGAGCATGATTGGCCCACATGTATATCCAAGTTGGTGCAGTTATGTTGCACAATGTATGATCCTTCAGTCTCCACAAGCAACATGTTATGGTTTTGAATTCTGAACTTCAAACTGGTAGAAACGCCCGCATTGTGTACATGAATCCTATAAGTCTTGCCTATTTTGGTGATAGTAAATAATTAGTTATCAACAAGAGGTAGTAAGTGTTGTGTCCCTGAGGTCATTTGAGTCATTCTATGGTCACTTGGGTCATTCGACATCATTCTATGGTCATATGTGTTCTGTGGTATTCTTGGTTTTGATAATGGCTAAACACTATTAGTCATTGATATCTTCCACTCTCATGTGACTGACATACGTGATGTTTTTGTTTATGACAGATATGCCAATGAATGGAAGGAATCAAGTGGCAATGGCAAAAGTGAAAGCTCATTGATCGCGCCCAAGCACGGATGCAAATCTCATCTCTTTTACAAGCAAAAGTCGACATTTCATATTCGGCTCATCACTTATCCAAGGTCAATGCACAAAAAAGCATAGCCAAGAGAACCCAAGGTTAAAGATTCAGTTGGTACTTTCTAGACCAACAAGGATGAAGTCACAAACATCACGGGCTACTAATGGAGTTGAACGACGGAGCTGAAGCGGATAACAGACCGACCCGGGCAAGCCCGGGTTCTGCCCAGCTGGCGGTCGACCGCCAGCACAGGGGCGGTCGACCGCCCAAGCCAGGGAATCCTAGCTTGAAGTTGTTTCAGCTGGAGGTCGACTGCCAGCTAGTAGCGGTCGACCGGAATTCCCAGTGACCATCCGTCTATAGTGTTTCTCAGTAGCGGTCGACCGCTAGCCCCGATGCAGCCTTGTTTGACTTCGATTTTCACCTCGTGGCCAGCCCCTTTCCATGGATTTGTTTAATCAAAACTCACCTAATCTCCCATGATTTGTGGATCTGGTCTGGGGGGTGTCCAAGGACCATTCAAGGTCTATAAAACCAACACTTGAGGGGTTAGAAACCCTAATGCTTCAAGGGGATTCAAGGGAGGCTACAAGGGTGAGAGGAGTTCGAGTACTGTAGCCGTGAACAGTACTCCGTGAAGAAATCTGCATCCATTCCAAGGCATTCAGGTCCAGATCTGAAGCCATTTCAACCTCCAAGGAAGAAGAAGCAATCAAGGCTCTCAAGGGTGATCTAAATTGCATCCTTCTTCCTCTTCATCAACTCAAGAGGATCAAAAGGAAGATCAAAGTTACATCCAACACTCTCTCCATCAACTCAAGGTGATTCAAGTTCATATCTCAATCCAGCAACCTCCAAGGAAGAGTAGAAGCAAGAAAGGCTAATAAGGGAGATCAAAGGAGGCTGCAAGAGTGTGTTCAAGGGAGAGGAGTTCGAGTACTGTAGCTGTGAACAGTACTCGGGAAGAAGTTCTTCATCAAATCTCCAAGTGATTCAAGCTACTTCAAAAGAAGATTCAAGCCCCAGCAATCTCCGACAAGATCCTTTCTCTTTAAGCATATTTCTATCTTGTTTGAGTATTTTCATATCTTGTTCTTTTTCATTTCATTCAAACATTTGAAACTAAAGATCGTCCCTACCGGTGGTTAGTAGGAAGGCAATCGGAAGCTGTCCGATCTGTGGTGTTGACGTCCCTACCGGCGGTTAGTAGGAAGGCAATCAGTGGTCTTTCCGATTTGCGGTTCAGTGCGTGGCACTAGTGGAGCCTCACCAGATTTGGTGAGGGGTGGACGTAGGACTGGGGATTCGGTCCGAACCACCTTAAAATATGTGTGTTGTGGTTTGTTTGTGTGATTGTTTCGTTCTAGATGCATGCTTAAGCTCTAATCGATATAATAGTAATCATCTTGCTAAGCAAATCATTGTGTCCTTCGTTTAGCTAGTTATATTCCGCTGCGATTTGTTCTATCTAGCTATTTAGAGGGTTCCATTACGAAAAGAGGGGCAGATCTATTCACCCCTCCCCTCTAGATCTGCTGTCCACTACACAACAAGTGGTATCAGAGCCTAATATCTCATTATGCAACGACCTTGAGGGAAATGGTGGATCACGTCCAAGGGTTTTCTACCCGAAGGACATGCTGTGAATAGGCCTCCTTACTTTACTGGAACTAACTATCCTTTTTGGAAAACATCGCATGCAGGTGTTCATTTGCGCCCAAGACTACGAACTTTGGCGAGTGATCAGCAAAGGTCCATATGAGCTTACGGATAATGAGGACTTGTGGACCAAAGAACAGATAAGGCAATCCACTGTCAACTGGAATGCTAAACACATCATGCAATGCTCACTCCATCCAGTAGAATTCTCAAGAGTGGCTACCTGCGCATCTGTAAAACTAATGTGGGATAAGTTAGAGGTAATCTACGAAGGAACCTCTTAGGTACGAGAAACAAAAGCCAACATTTTAGTTTCTGAATATGAAATGTTCCGCATGAAGCCTGATGAGTCAATTCAAGATATGTATGATCGATTGACTGTGCTTACTAATAGTTTAACTGATTTGGGAAAGAAATATTTAGAGCAAGAAATTGTAAGGAAAATTCTCAGATCGTTAACTCCAGCATGGCACACAAAGGCTTCCGTGGTTTAAGAATCGAGAGATCTCGCAACTACCAAGGTAGATGAACTCATTGGGTCATTGATGACCTATGAGATCAACCTCAAGAACAAAGAGGCTGAGGCACCTAAAAAGAAGTCCCTAGCTCTTAAAGCAGGACCCAGCGGTCATGGCACTTCTGATGAAGGTGAGGATTCGGCAAGTGAGCAAGAAGAGGATGACGTAGCCATGCTCACACGTAAGTTCAAAAAATTCCTGAGAAAGGAAGGTAAGAGCTTCATGAGAGGAAGGTCAAAGGTAAGACATGGTTTCAAATCTAATTCTGAAAACTCTAAGAAATCTGACAAAATCATTTGCTATTCTTGCAATAAACCAGGGCATTTCAAGAATGACTGTCCCGACATATTCAGAAAAGTTGACAAATGGAAGGGCAAGAAGAAGAACAAGGCCATGGTGTCCACATGGAGCGATGAAGAGGAAAGTAATGATGGAACTAGCTCCTCGGACAAAGAAAAAGAAGATTTCTGCCTTATGGCCAAAGGTGATGAAGAAACTGAGGTAAATTCTCCATTTGAAGATTATACAATTGATGATTGGGAGGAAGCATATATACAACTCATGGAAAAATATGAAATGTACAAAAAGGAGAATAAATTATTGAAAAAGAAAATTAACTCATTTGTGTATGATCATGATATGAATGATAAGACTGCTCTACTTGAGACTGAAATTGAAGATCTTAAGAAAATGATTGAGGATTTGGAGGAAGGAAGAAAAGAAATGGCTGACTTGGAAACTGAAAATGAGGATTTGAGAAATGAGATTGATAGCATGAAGCTCAAAATGCAAAGCTATGAAAAAGACAGTAAATTGAGCAATGAAAAGTATGAAGCTGTCAAACAAGTCAACATTCAACTTCTTCAAAATATTGAAAACCTACAAAAAGAGTTGAAGGATAAATAACAATCTTTAGAAAAGTTTGTGGATGGAAGATAAAACCTAGATGCATTGCTAGGAACTAGAATGAACCACAACAAAGATGGGTTAGGTTTTGAACCTACAAACAAAAGGCCAATTGGGTTAAAAATTCACATTTGTTTCATCTTCCGAAGCTTCCACCTCAAACACAACTACCACACAAAACCAGCAAAAACTAAAGGAGAAAGGGAAAGAAAAGATTGAAGAGGCAGTTACCAACATTCCCAAAAAGCTGTCCAAAAACCTAAGAAAGGTCGACCTTCCCCGCAGCATAGGTCAACACTTCCTTAGCCATTGCATGCTCAACCTTCCAGATTTCACCACAATTGGATTGCACACTCATATAGGCCAGCATCACCATATCTTTGGGACAATTGTGATTTCTGTGTTCATCAATCCCATAGGTGGCAAAACAATTATTTTAACCCAAGAACAACCAATGGCCACAATGGGTTAAGAAGCCAACTTCATCAAACTTTCACAAATTCCAACCAAGAGCCTTCAAACAGAAAATGAATGTCAAGGTTGAAAAGAAAAACCAAATCCCTGCTCTAAGCAAACAAGACATGAATGCTAGGAAGGTTTGGATTCCAAAAGAAATGGTTTCATGCTTTGAAAATTTGAAGAGTTTGATGGACCCAAATTTGGTTGGGTTCCAAACACAATTACTTAATTGCTTGTGCAGGAGTGTCTTACAGCCATGCATAACAGGTGGTACCTTGATAGCGGCTGTTCAAGACACATGACTGGAGACAAATCAAAATTTTATCTCTTGGAGGAAAAGGAAGGAGGACACGTCACATTTGGAGGGAACAACAAAGAAAAAATCATTGGAACAGGTAATGTAGGTAAGAATCTCTCCAACTCCATCGAAAATGTGTTGCTAGTTGAAGGTTTGAAATACAACTTGCTTAGTATAAGTCAATTGTGTGATAAGGGTCACAAAGTGTTGTTTGACTCTCATGAATGCAGAATTCTTGAACCAAAATCTGACAAGGTAAAATTTTCTGGTAAGAGAGTCAACAATATTTACATGATTGACTTAGATGATCTTGCTCATTTTAACCTTTGTCTTACTGCACCAAAATCTGAAATTGCTTGGTTATGGCATCGTAGACTAGGACATGCTAGCTACAATGTCTTACATAAACTGTTAAAGCATTCAATGGTGAAAGGGTTGCCTGAATTATCATTTAAATAAGAAAATAAGTTGTGTGATGCATGTGCCCTAGGTAAACAAACAAGAAAATCTTTCAAAGGAAGATCTGGAAATACATCATCCA
>JAHNEJ010000296.1:0-34102 GCA_022559845.1 Amorphophallus konjac | reverse complement strand
TCTCCCTGCTGCCGCTGAAACACATACTCAAACATGCCTCGGAAGAAGTCGTCCATCCCCGGAGCTCTCGCATCTCCAGATACACCCTCGGAAACTGAAGCCCTGCTCTGCTCCTCTGGACCACCACTAGACTCTCCCTGCTGGGCACGAGTCCTCCTCCGTGGCGCCATAACACACCTGGCATCAAAGAAAGGCAACCGGAAATCAATAAAACACACGACCCTAAGCCAGTCGCCGACTGTACAAGACATTCATGGACCTTCTGGACCACTGCAATTCGTTCCAAGTTCTGATATACCTCCACAACCTCGCTCTGATACCAGCTGTGACGACCCGAGGATCCGAGTACCGGAAAGGAACCGGCGCGTCTCGAATCTCGGTCCGCCAACCCACGAGCCCGAAGACTCGGAAGGGTAGAAAGGAGTGGTGTGGGGGTACAAGAGAAGTTGCAACGACCACATAGATAGCACAATAATCTAAAATAAAATGCACATAATAATATAAATCAATAAACTGCTACAAGGTCCACAGTGTCACATGTCCAAAGGAAAGTACAGTCAACGGGAAAGAAAGTACAACAACACGGGGCATCCCCCGGAGTACAACTACACGGGGCATCCCCCGGAGTACAACTACACGGGGCATTCCCCGGCTCTGGCAGACTGGCGACTAACCCTGGCTAGAAGAACCACGCTGAAACTCGACCGCGCCTCCCGTCGACCCCGCCTCACCTGAAGAGTAGGGGTGAGCCTCATCTCATTGGCCCAGTAGGGATCCCGCGAATCCCCACCTCGCATGGAAAACGAGAAAGAAGAAGATAACCCTACCAAACAAGAGTACGGTAGAACCGACAAGCTAAAGTAAATAAACGGAAAAAGCCGTCTACTCTAACAGTACCGCACTACGGAACCTCGGTCCCACAAAACGCGAGTCCACGCCTGCCAGTGAACAGGAGCTCCACCCACTAGAAGAACGACCGGATGCGTCCCCTGACGTCTTATACCGCATCACAAGTGTCTAGCTACTACGCCCCTGGCGTGAGACTCAGACACACTCAGTAACCAGAAGTAACCGTAAAACAAGGACTAGCTGAGGTCACGCTCGTCAGCGCAGGTCCGAACCCTCAGCCTCGTGTGCACACTCAGACCGTACGCCCTAGGCCTATCCCCTAGCTGGTATTTCCCCCTAAACCCGGACTCGGAAGTACGCGGGGGCCCTGCGGTAACCAGCCTACTCACCGCCTCTCGGGTACGCCGCTCAGCCACTCCCAGGCGAGCCAGCACACGCGTGCCGTAGGAAAGCTACGACTAGTGGTAGGGTCACTGGAAGTAAGGACTAATCCACGGAAACCACCGACCAAACACTAGCACAGACTCACGATGACCATACGATAGGCACGGGTGCCGGGGACACGCATGAGGTCCAACCGTCCCTCAAGTCACGCGGCACCCATACCGAGGTAACTGACTCTCCGGGGAACCCCGGGCGCCCCTGTGGCTCTCACTGGGTGCCCACGGCATCCCTAGGGCCACACGCCACAACCGGGTCCGTAACTCACCCAACCGGAGGTCACGCTACCCGCAAGAACACGGTTCGGGGGAGGGGGATGGTCACGCTAGGTACCCCTAGCGTGACACCGAAGAACGCGCTAGGTACCCCTAGGTACCCCTATAGTCCATGTCGCGCTGCCCAAAGCCAGCGCGTTCACACCTGAACGAGCCAGTTTTGGGTAGCGCGATCTGGACATCGCGCTACCAGAACCAGGTGTGTTCCCCACCGCCTTACTGTTCGTCTTCTCAGACGGACACGCTCGGACGACATGGCGCGTTCATCAAGAACGCGCCACTGGACTATAGCGCGACAACGGGCCGAGCCTGGTTTGCGAAATATGCCCAGAAAACGTAGATCCACGCCCATTCACCACCCCTGGTGAAGGGAAAATAACGGGGGATCACCCCACGACGTCCTAGCATGCATCTAGAGCCCCCAAATCGATCAAAAACTCCACGAATCGACGGATCCGGCGCTCAAACCCCAAGCATGAAAATGACCCTCCCGGCATGGATTCAACCCCACTCGGCCTCTCCACGACCTAGAAATCACGGGGAATGCTATGAAGAGGGCAAGGATCCGTCCCCCTACCTCAAGGAAGCTCGAAATCCACCGAATCACCGTCGAAATCAAGGATGAAGCTTTTACTCCCACGAACGCCCCGCCTCTCGCCGCGAAAAGCACGCCACCGGGACCGCCTTGCCGCCGCCACCGCTGCCACGCCGTTGCCGGAGTGAGGGGGGCCGCGTCTCGGTCGCCCGGGGAGAAGGAGATCGGCCGCGGGGGAGGGGGAGCTCTCATGGTTGAAGGAAGGAGGAAGAAGAAGAAAAGAAAAAGGTAAAAGGAAAAGAAAAAGAATTGATATATATATAGGAAATCCGGAAAATTGGAAAAATCCCAAAAAATAGAAAAATACACCTCCTCGACCGTCTCGACGTGCTGATCGCAACGGTACCACTCGCGGGCTGGTGAACGACCCGGTTCACCCGCTACAGGGTTCTGAAGGATTCGCCGAAACCCGTACGCGGAAATCGGAAAACACACACGGAAAAGCCGTGGACACACTTCGGGCCTCCGAAACGACTCCGGATCGCGCCGATCCTAACACGAAAGATGTCTGAAACGAAATTTCAGACACAACATGGTCGGACACTCCAATAAACCAGATCCGGGACCCACAAGGAAGGATCCGAAAGATCCAGGACATTACACCCGCGGCCTCATCGACGATGACACAGACTTCCATGCTCCCTTCTCCAAGGAGATCATGGAGGCCCCCATCCCTCCAAAGTTCCAACTGTCATCTTTTACCCCCTACAACGGCACCACAGATCCTGCCGATCACATGCACAGCTTCGAGTCCAACCTGGTGTTCCACCGGGCCTCGGACGCTGTGAAGTGTTTGGCCTTCGTCACCACCCTCTGAGAAAATGCCCGGACTTGGTTCGAGTCCCTGTCGACTGGGACCATCGCCTCCTTCCAACGACTGAACAAGCTGTTTA
The DNA here is from genome assembly GCA_022559845.1 of Amorphophallus konjac. Lineage (NCBI taxonomy): Eukaryota > Viridiplantae > Streptophyta > Magnoliopsida > Alismatales > Araceae > Amorphophallus > Amorphophallus konjac. The sequence goes on along the minus strand of JAHNEJ010000296.1, from coordinate 31,049 downwards.
AAGAAAACTTCATAGGCTATCGAAAGGAGGCCAAATCTGCAGTGAGCCTGCTCGCCATTAGGCAGGGGCGAGAAGAGACCCTTTGGGACTACGTGTCTCGTTTCTGGGTAGAGGCGCTCCGCATTCCCCGCCTAGACGTCAGCATCGCCACCACCGCCTTGACGCAAGGGACCCGAGACTCCATCCTCTGACGATCGCTCGGAGTCGAAGCCCAGATGACCCTGATGGACCTCCTCGCCCTGGCCTATAAGCATGCCAGATGTGAGGAGAACACTGCGGCCCTAGGCCACACAGCCGAGACTGGCCAACTCAACTAAAAGACATCTGCTCCCCTCGGGAGGGGCGGAACAAGCGGGAACGGCGAGACCGGGAACGTCGTGACCGCTCGTAGACTAGAGAGAGGGGCCAGTATCGGCGCTACACGCCCCTAATGACCCCGACCGAGCAGATCCTCATGGAGATCCGTGAGGAGCCCTTCCTCCAATGGCCTCCAAAAATGAAGTCCGACCCTAGGACTAGGAGTAAAAGGCGGTATTGACGCTTCCACTGCGACCATGGGCACGACACGACCGATTGCATCCAACTCAAGGATGCCATCGAGGACCTCATCTGGCGGGGACTCCTCGATAAGTTCGTTGCCAAGGCCGTAGAGAAGTGATAGCGCGAGCGAACCCCTCCACCCATCGACAACCGACCCAACGAGAAGGAGATCATGATGATCTCAGGAGGGCCAACTTCGGGCAGAGACAACTCTAGGAGATGCCGCCAGTATGCATCGGAAGTCAACACCATGGATCAAGGCGATGGTAGCCGCCGCAGATCCACCACCCGGGAGCACCTCAAAGATCCAATTGTCTTTTTAGACAAGACCTTGAAGGTGTAACCACCCCTCACTCCGATGCTTTGGTAGTCTCAGCGACAATCAGCCAATATACTGTGCGACGAATTCTTGTCGACAATGGAAGCGGGCCTGACGTGATTTCTTACGATTGCCTCGTACTTATGGGTGTGGATTTGTCACGAATAATGCCACTGCACACACCTCTATATGGCTTCTTTGGCACAACCATCCTCCCTGAAGGGCGTATTTCGTTGCCGATCACGTTCGGAACCGCGCCCAGAGACGTGACGTTCCTAGCGGACTTCACAGTTGTGCGCGGGATGACCGAGTACAACGCTATAATAGGACGAGGCATCCTCGGCACCCTAAGGGGAGTCCCCTCGTCCTACCACCAGAAGTTAAAGTTCCCCACTCCTCGCGGGGTGGGAGAGGTCCGGGGAGACCACGGTGAGTCAAGGAGATGCTACTTGTTCTCGACTCGAGACAGGCAGGCCGAGGAGACTCCCCCCGAGAAGAAGGCGAGGACAGAGGACCCAGGGCCTAGTGGGAGTACCTCGGCCGAGGACCAGTACCTCATCCAGGTGGGGGAGGACCTGAGCAGGACCCTCCGCATCGGTGCCACGCTATCCAAGCAGGAGAAGGAGGCCTATGTAGGTTTCTTGGTAGCTAACCAAGACGTGTTCGTATGGTCCGAGGATGAGCTCCCCGGAATCCCGCCAGAGGTCATAACCCACCAGCTTAAGCTGGACCCAAGCTGCCGCCCGGTATAGCAATGCAGGAGGCGTTGCAATCCCAAGTGACAGACCATCATCAAAGAGAAGGTAAGCTAGAAGCTATGCTTGGGACTCCTGCGACCTACCCAGTACCCCGACTGGGTCGCCAACATGGTCCTAGTCCCCAAGAGCAATGGGAAATGACAAATATGTGTGGACTCCACCGATCTCAATAAAGCCACTCCCAAGGATAGCTTCCCCATGCCATGGATCGACCAGCTAGTTGACGCCACGGCCGGGCACGAGATGTTGAGCTTCTTGGATGCCTATTCCGGGTACCATTAGATCAGCATGCATGAGCCCGACCAGGACAAAACAACCTTCGTCACCAACCATGGGCTATACTGCTACACACGAATGCCCTTCGGGTTGAATAATGCCGGAGCCACATACCAGCGCCTAGTCAATTACATGTTTGATGCTCATATCTGCTGCAACATGGAGGTTTATATCGATGACCTGCTCGTCAAGAGCCTTGGAGCGACCGAGCACTTGGAAGACTTGGTAGAAATGTTCGCGACGCTCCAGAAGTATAATATGAAGCTCAACCCTAGCATGTGTACTTTTGGAGTCAGGTCGGGTAAGTTCCTCAGATTTCTTATCACCCATAGGGGAATTGAAGCGAACCCCGATCAGATCCGAGCAGTGCTAGAGATGAAACTCTCGGAGCGAGTGAGAGACATGCAATGCCTTACCGGTCGCATCGTTGCCTTTACCCGATTCCTATCTCGCACCGCAGAAAGATCTCTGCCCTTCTTCCGACTCATCAAACAATCGAACAAAGCACCAGAGAGGAAAGGGCAAATCGACCGGATCAAGAGTGCGAGCAGGCATTTGAGGAGCTCAAACGGTATTGGACCTCCCCTCCCGTGCTCTCCAAACCCCAAAAGGGGGAGCAATTACTCCAATACTTGTCTATAACCCTGAGCACTCTGAGCACTATACTCACCCGAGAAGAAGACAAGTTAATGAAGCCGGTGTACTACGTAAGTCAAGCACTCTAAGGACCAGAGTTCTGGTACTCGCGGACCGAGAAGTTGCCGCTAGCTCTCGTCATAGCCGCACGAAAAGCTGTAACCGTACTTTCTCGCTCACCCAATCACGGTTCTCATCAACCAACCCCTGCGCCAGATCCTTCAGAACTCGGATGCATCAGGAAGACTCATCAAGTGGGCCATCGAGCTGGGGGAGTTCGACATTAAGTTCCACCCAAGGACTACAATCAAAGCCTAGGCCCTCGCTGAATTCGTCACTGAATGCACACTGCCAGAGGAGGAATCACCCGAGCAGTCATAGGGGCCAACATGGGAGCTCTACGTGGACGGTTCGTCCTATGCTGCTAGCAGTGGTGCAGGCCTACTCCTATTGTCCCCCAAAGGGGAGGAGCTGCAGTATGCCCTTCGCTTCAATTTCCCGGCCACCAATAACGTGGCCGAGTATGAAGCACTACTTTCGGGCCTACGGATGGCAAAGCACCTCGGAGCGATCTACTTGCAAGTCTATAGTGACTCCCTGCTCGTCGCTAGCCAAGTTAGGGGAGAATTCGAAGCCCAGGAGTCGGTAATGATAAAATATCTTGAAAAAGCAAAGGAAGCCACCCCGGCGTTCTCCTACTTCGAAATGGTGCATATCCCAAGGGAGGAGAACGTCCGAGCAGACGCCCTCTCCCGCTTGGCATCATCAACAATCGCCTCTAACTCAAGAGTTATCTTAATAGAGGAGCTGCTGGCACCAAGCATCGAGGAGCCGAGTCCCCAGATGAACGCCATCGATTATGAGCCTTTGTGGATGGATTCGATCTTGAATTTCCTCCTACGACAACAACTCCCCAATGACCACGCCAACGCCCGTCGCACGGGAGCACGAACGGCACACTTTACAGTCATCGATGGATGCCTATTCATACTATCACTCTCAGCTCTACTATTGAAGTGCTTATTCCCCACGGAGGCCAAGCAGGCAATCCAAGAAGTCCATGAGGGACTCTATACAAGCCATATTGGTGGGCGAGCACTCACAAGGAGCCTCCTCCGACAAGGATACTGGTGGCCAACGTTGCAGCAAGATTGCCTTCACTACTTTCGAAGTTGTTCCCAGTGCCAGAAGTTTGCGAACTTGCATCATCAACTAGCGACGCAATTGCACGCACTAATGGAGCCTCACCCATTTGCTCGGTGGGGGGTAGATATACTGGGCCCCTTCCCGGAGGCTCAGGGGAGGAAGAAGTTCCTCATCATCGCCTTCGATTACTTTACCAAATGGGTCGAGGCAGAACCACTGGGGAAAATCACAAGCGAGGTGACATGAAAATTCATCTTGCAAAACATAATCTGCCAGTTTGGGATCCCACGTGTTCTTATAACTGACAACGGCAGGCAATTCGTAAGCACTATTTTCTAGGAGAAATGCTCGGAGCTGGGGATTCGGAATCACTACACGTCTGTAGGCCACCCCCAAGCAAATGGCCAAGTAGAGAATGCAACATAACACTACTTCATGACATCAAGACCCGGTTGGAGCAAGCTGGCGAATCTTGGATGGATTTCATCCCAAGTGTCCTATGGGCACACCGGACTACTGCTCAGACGGCCACGGGAGAAATACCTTTTCACCTCGCATACGAAGCGGAGGCAGTTGTCCTAGTCGAGATATCCAACCCAACGTTATGGGTTAGCCAGTTTGACGAGGCCAGGAATAATTAGGCGATGCGAGAAAACCTGGACCTGCTCAAAGAAGGCAGGAAGCGCGCCCAATTGAGACTTGTGGCCTATCAACAAAGACTGGCTCAATACTATAATGCTTGCGTCAGAGAGCGCCACTTTCTCCCTAGAGATCTCGTGCTGCGACGACCTAACATGGCGAACCCTAGAGCAACTATGGGGAAACTAGCTCTAAACTGGGAAGGCCCGTATCAGGTGACAGAAGTGCTCGGCAAAGGGGCATACAAGCTAATGACGCTGGATGGGCGAGAAGTGACAAGGACTTGGAACTTTGTAAATCTCAGAGCATTTTATCAGTAATTTTTTTTTACTACGTCTTCTCACCACTTCAAGACCCAGACAGAGGAATAATTGTCAGTCGCCCGCCGAGCCCGACTATGGTAGCTCCCGATCTCCCAAGAGGTGAGCACTCATGCTCCCCTCAGAAACTATGGTAGGTTCCGAGCTCCCAAGAGGTGATAACTCATGCTCCCCTTAGAAACTATGGTATCTTCTAAGCTCCCAAGAGGCGAGCACTCATGCTCTCTCAGAAACGATGGTGGCTTCCGAGCTCTCAAGAGGTGAGCATTCACGCTCTCTCAAAAACGAAGAGTGGCTTCTAAGTCCCCTAAGATGAGCAACAATCCTCTTCCCTCGAGGAAGAAGGACGTACGCTCCTCCAGAATTGTTCAAAAGTGGCTTCTAAGACCCTAAAGGCAGCTAAGAGCCCTGGCCTTCTTAGGAAGCGGGACATACACCTAGCCAAAGGCAAGTAAGAATCCTCTCCTCTTCAGAAAAGAGGGCGCATGCTTGTTTACGATCACAGCTCAACTTGGCAGTCCTTTAGGGCAGGTAAGAGTCATGGTCTTCTTGGGAAACAGGACGTACACTTAGTTCATGCGCGCTAAAGGTGAATTCGACAGTGATTCTACGTACTCTCACAAACTCTCCACACACGGAGGGTTTTGCCAGAAACCCATACAACATTCATGTAATGGCCCTAATGGCATGAGAGAGAAATGACGAAATGAAACAAGAAGTCCATGCTTTAATTCATATTACAAAGCCCTCAGTAGCTGTCTTCATATTCACTCGACCAGCGTGGAGAATCAGGGTAGTGAGTTGGACACACTAAGGCCATAGCGGCATTAAAGTCATCACGGTGGCTGTCCATCCAACCCCGAGCGAAGTCACTATCCAAATCAAGCGGTTCATGAGAAGTGGCCAGAGTCAGTGCAGACTCGGCGGCAGTACCTCCCCCCGATTCAGCCGCCGCATGCGACGTCGAAGTTGCTGGAGCTTCAGGTACCTGCCCAATAGGCGCAACATCCATCCCCGCTACAACGATAGCAGGAACATCAGAGACCTTAGGGGTTTCCCCCTCCACTATGGACTTGGGAGGTTGCTGAGACATGACGGCGACAAAGACAAGAGGGGAGGAAGGCACACGATGCCTTAGAACCATCGACAGGCCTTACTATTTATGGGGGAAGAACCCCCCCCCCTCGTAAAGGTAACCCCTACCTGTGACGGAGGGCATCCTTCATTCGACTCACACATCCAGGGAGGGTTTGGGTTCATTAACGGCAACCGCACCACACGAAGATCAAGCATCCATCATACAAAGAAAGGTTGCAGAAAAAGAAAATTTATTGATAGAAGGGAAAGGGGGTACAAGCGGTTACTCGTCCTCCTTGGGACGGAACCTATCGGGTTGGAGGCTCAACACCCCCTTATTACAAAATAGGCAGTTCACCTTCGCCAAGGCGTCTTGTGATGAGTATTATATTTCATACCATAATGTGCATCACATACATCACTTTTTAGCACTTAATGAGCATAGTTGTGCACTAAAATGATTAAACCTCATTCTCACAATCAATTTGAGTCTGTATGCAAATAACCATCATTTTGAGTCAAAATGGCAATGTGGGATGTAGTCAAGAAATTGCATAACTATCACAATGCATTTTTAGAATTAAGAACAGTGATTATTTGAATTTTATGAAATTGCAGGAATTAGCGTCCGAAGACTGGACGCCATTTCTTTGAAGACACAAGAATTAGCGCCCAGATTCCAGACATCTATTAAATAACACCTTTTTGAAAAGGCACTAATTCAAAGAATCAGCGGCGTTCTGATAGACGCTAATTTGAAGCCCCTCTTTAGAAAAGAAGAATTAACGGCCAGTGCTTTGTCTCCATTTAAATACAGCGCCTGCTCGGAAGGGCGCTAATTCAGAGAATTAGCGACGTGCATGTGGCCGCTAATTGGAAGCAATTTTTGGAAAGAAGAACATGTGCCTTCTTGGAAGGGCGTCAATTCCCTTATACAAAATAAAAAGAAAAGGGTTGAAAATATAGAAATATGAATCAGTGGCTGTTCGAGAAAATGTCAAATCTTTTGTACGAAAAATAAGAAAAATATTAAAATAAGGAAATAAAGAATCTGCGGCTGGGACATGGACGCCAATTTGAAATAGCGTCCGGATGGATAACGCCATTTTATGAATTAACGGTGGCTGCAGTGGACGCCATTTAAAGTTAGAAGCCAAGTCAGAATCGGGCAACCTAAGCAGTGTTATCTTTCCATGATTATCGCCAGAAGGACTCTTTTGCTACCAAAGAAGCTAGATTCGAAGCGTAATCGGGAAGATATAATCAAAGGGGTCATTGTGCACTTTAAATAGCCGTTCGAGAGCCACCGTGAAAGGATCTTCGCCCTTTTTCTTCCCTTTCTGCTCCTCTTCTCATCTTGCTCCTTTTATAAAAGTTGTTCATTTTTTTTAGTTCTACAATTTCTTCTTCTTCCTCAGTAGCTGATTCTACTTCGTTTTTAAGTTCTCCTCTAGTTTTCAAAGTTCAATTTTTAACTTTTTACTGTTCATCCCGTACCTGAATGTCCCCTGTTCTTCTCCTGTTTCTCCTCTCTCTGTTGCTCCTCTCCTTCTACTCCTTTTACCAAAGTTCTTCCTTTTCCCATGCTCTACAACTTCTTCTTCTTCTTCTTCATCTTCTAATTCTTCTTACTTTCAAAGTTATTTCAATTATACTCTTTCTATGTTTTTATTATTTCTGTTTTACTGTTTTAAACTCTCTCTCATAATCTCCCTTCTCTTTTCTCTCTCTCTACTTTTTCAAACCCACATGTTGCATAATTATTCTTCATGTTTATTATGTTTAAAGTCTTCTTCCTCCTTTTCTTCCATCTTCCTCTCCCTCTTCTATATTCCTCTCAACTCCCCAAGGCGGAGATTCTTCTTCGGTGCGCTCAAGACGGCGTTCATCTTCAAGGCGGGGTGATCTACTTCCAAGGCTCAGCGAGGTGTTTAGGCGGCGTTACTCTTCCACTCTCCTGGATCCTTTCTTCCCTTTTTCTTTTACTTTCATGCAAGTCATAATTTTTATTTTCATAACGTTGTAATCTTTCCTTTCTAGCAATAAAAAGTTAATTTTTACAATTGTTCTTCTCTCTCTTTCTCTCTCTACTTCTTCCAATTTTCTCTTCTTCAACCCTCTAATATTCTTTAGATAGATTCAATTTCATGCAATCTTAATTTTTTTTTCGCAAACTCACTCAAAACTTGGCTTTTAAAAATACAAGGGTTTTCCAACTTGCTTAAAAGCGAAAATATTCCTCCTCGTGGGATCGACCCGTATTCATCACTCTACTTTGATTTAAAATCTTTTTAGTGAGTGAGTGCGGTTAAATATTTTAAAATTGAGCACGGCATTATTTTTCAACGACTAGGGTTTGTGCACATCATCTCGCCACCCTTACAGGTACCCCTGCTTGTAGTCCTCCAAGACATCGTCGCTGCTGCCTTCCCCTGGCAACGGGTCTGATGTCGATAGGGCTTCCTTTCAGAAGCAGAGCCGCTTGGGGGGAGCCTCCTCCGACGAAGAACTCGACTTCTCCGACAACATCTTCTCGCACGCGCTTTCGACAGCTAAGGGAACTCAGGATGCCCTTAGGGTTCGCCTTAAGGTGTCCATTTATAGGGAAGGGGACGAAGCCCCCAGAAGGGGCAAAAGAGTCTTTGCACATTTCCGACTTAGTGGGAGTCGAAGCGACGAGATCTCGAAGATCGTGCCTTCTCACATCCCTCAATGTGACTTCGGTCGTCGGTTCATATCCCAAGGAAGGTTTAAAGAAGAGAAAAGAAAGTAGGTAGGTTACGTGGAAAGTTCAGAATGCTCCAGACAATCAGAGTTTGCGAAGGAAAGTCATCATTATCAAGCAAAAAAGTTTACAAAGAGGGGGCTAGACGTACCCCGAAAAAAAAAAGAGAAAAGACAAAATACAAGTAATGGCGAGCACTCCCTCAAGTGCTCGCCTCCTCAGCAGCGTTAGCCAGTGCTTGGTCCTGGGCCTCGGGCAAGCCCTCGGGAACGGCCGCAGAGGGTGGAGCATCGTTAGTCAAATCGACCAACTCCCTCTCCACCAAATGCTCGGCCCCAGCGGCATGCTCCGTTGTGCTCGACCCATCCTCGCCAGGCTCCTCCTCGCCAAGTTCCTCCTCGCCATAGCTGGCTGCAGGCTCAAATGGCGTTAGCGGAGGTAGCATGGACGACACTAGGATGCCCAAGTTGTTAGCATCAGCTTCGAGGGCAGCCAACCATCCCTCCTGGAAGCTGAGGTCCCTTGCCGGACAGTAGACTTCGACGGCAGTCATGTTCAGCTCGTCCTGGTACTATGAGGACGACTGAAAACACTCCACAACTTCTACGCCAATGGTGGCCATCGCTGCCTTCAGCCTCTCGGTCTGGGCCTCCACCGCTTGGGCCCTCTCTTCGGCCGCGTCCACTAAGGCCCTTAGCCCGGCCACCCAGGCATCAGCTGCGTCAGCCCGCTCAACTACCTCGCTAAGGGACCCTTCCAGCATCCGAATCTTGACTCAAAAGGCATCCTAATCACGCTTAGCCTCCACCAGGGTTCACCCCTACGACTCCAGGCACTCCTGGAGATTGGTGCGTTCGCCCGCAAACCTGTGGAGTTGGGCCTCCAGCTTCTTCCACTCAGCATTACTCTCAGTCAGCTGCTGAGTGATCTCGGAGAAGTGATATCCCCATAGGCCAAAAGCCCTGGCGACCGAGCATAGGTTCTTGGCTGCCAAATTGTACAAGTCCCCATGGGCCGCGGGGGAGAAGTCGCCAGTGTAGTCAGACAGCCACACGCCCTTGTCCATCAGGGCGTACGCCTCGCGCTGGCCAGCGACGACCCCTGTGGTGTCTTCGGGCGGTAGGAAGCTGGTAGTCACATCAAGGCATGGCGCCTTGCCTTTGTCAATCGCCTCCCTGGCAATGACTGAGGGAGGCGCCCCTATCTGCGGCAAACGGACCGGGGCAAATTGTGATGTCCCAGACCCTTTCGGATCCTTCTTCTTAGGTCCCGGATCTGCATTTTCGTTGAATTTGGCTCCGTTATGTCTGGAATTATGTTATGGACATCTTTCATGTTCGGATCCATGCGATTCGGGTCAGTTCGGAGGCCCGGAACGTGTTCCGTGGCTTTTTCCGCGTGTTTTTTGATTCTCAGGTGTGTGTCTCGAAAACATCTACGGAACCCTGTAGCGGGTGAACCGGGTCGTTCATCTACCCGCGAGTGGTACCATTACGATCAGCATGTCGCGAGGATCGAGGAGATGTATTTTTCTATTTTTTGAGATTTTTCTAATTTTTTGGATTTTTTATAAATACCAAACCTTTTTCTATTCTTTTTCACCTTTTTCTTCTTCTTCTTCCTCTTTCCAACCGTGGGAGAGCGCCCTCCCTACCGCGACCGTTCCTTTTCCCCAGACAACCGAGACGCGACCTCCTTCACTCCGGCAACGGCGTGGTGGTGGCGGCGGCGAGGTGGTTCCGATGGTGGCCTTTTCACGACGGGAAGCGGGGCGTGTGGCATTCAAAAGCTTCTTCCTTGATTTCGACGGTGATTCGGCAGAGCATTCACTCCATTGAGGTAGGAGGACAAATCCCTATGCTCATCCCGTCGTTTCGCTGGATTTGTAGGCCGAGAGGGAGCCGAGAGGGGTGTTTTTAAGCGGGTAAGGGCAAAACCATGCTTTTGGGGGTTGTGAGCCGATCTGCCGTTTCATCGTGTTTTTGGCCGATCCGAGGCCATAGATGCATGCTAGGAGTGATTTGGGGGCTTCCCCCTTGTTTTCCCCCTATCCTGCAGAGGCATGGGGGCGTGGGAAGGATTTTTGGGATTTTCCCGCCGTTCCAGCCTCGGAACGGTGTGGCGGTCGTTCCAGTGACCGTCACAGTCTGTGACGCACCTAGGAGGGTGCGTTACATGCCGTGACGCCCCAAGAGGGGTGCATCACAGGGGTTTGATTTGTCGGCAGGGCGTTGGTCACTCTGGCGGTCCCACAATAGACCGTCAGAGGCTGTAATGCGCCTGGGTTCGACCGCCACAGTGGCGAGTCGACCGTTGATTTCCGACCGTTAGATTCCTGCCATTGGGGCCACGTGTCCTCTGACGCCCCAAGGGTGGTGCGTCAGAGCTCTGTGACGCCCCTGTAGATCATAAAATTTAGAACGCCCCCAAATTAAATGATTTGCATAAAAGATGACTTGACAAGATATAGAACTACAATTGATGATAAAAGGGGGGGTTACATGTAATAATCAAAATCCGTGATCGCCACTGAGGCCAACAACATGCCAAATAATATAAAGATCAAGATAGGGCATGTTACATACCTCAGAAATTCAAGATGGCCAGCCGTAGGCCTGGAGATTAACGCGCTATATCGTCCGAGCGCGTTCTTCAGATCGCGCCAGTAACCTATAGCGCGATATCAGACAGGAAGCGGGGTTATTTGGATTCGTTCCTTCCTTGCTCCAAGGCCGGCCAAGGTGCAAGGGCTCCACGTATTAGTCTTCTAGTGCCTGCAAACAATCATAAACAACAAATAAAAGGCCCATTAGAATGAGATTTTAGTAGAATCTACCCCTATTCTTAATCAAAAGCATGCAAACGGGGGGCTCGATTACCTGGGGGTTTGGTGGTTTTTAAACCCCTATGGAAGGGCCAAAAGATAGGTGTGGTGTGTGTGTATGCATGTGTTTCGTAAAAGAGTGTTTAAAATCGGGATGCAATGCTATGCAAGAATAAAAATCAGTGTTTTCGGGAAAGAGAGAGTAGAAAGAGGAAGAACACGAGAATAATCCCTAAATACTCCCTTGGATGCGTGAGGAGCGAGGATTTGTTGATTTGGAACGAAACGCAGCCTCCCCCTCGTCAAGATCTCGAGTTGCATCCTCCTGAAACGACGGCCAAAGGGTGCAATTTATAGGAAAAAGATCGAGAAGCAACCCTAGGTCGGAGTTCAATTCAATCCAAAGGTTGGCGGCTCAAATTGAGGTAATCCTACCGATTAATGAGGGGGAAAGACTCCTATTAGGGTTTGGAACCTTCCTTTGGAAGGAAAACGATTGGAAACTTACCAAATAAGGACTCTGAGATGAAAGAGGGGAGTCCGGGTCGGATTGGGTTTCTGACTGAGAACGCGCTACAAGTGTATAGCGCGTTCATGAAGAACGCGCTATGACGATATAGCGCGATAATTAAAGGCCCATCAAATGATTTAGAAAAAGGAGAAAAATCCTTTGGGCAGTCACTTAATCAAATGTTGAGTGAGAATAACATCCAAAGTGGATGCTATAATGATCAGATGATAACTTCAATTAGATCCTCAACGCGCTATGAACAAGAAAGCGATAAGAGCGGATAGCGCGGGGATGCCAAACTCGAGACGAGATCCAAGGTATGGAATTGAAATGTTGGGCCAAGAATAGAGAGACATCCCAGAAAATCAACCAACTAAGGATCAATTGGGGCATTAACTAGGAGAACAAAGAAAATGCCCAATTTATCGGCCAAAATTGGGTGTCTACAGATGCCCCTCCTTGATATCCGCTTTGCAGGGGAGCGAGACGGAGGTAAAACGGAGGCAAAACGGAGATGACACAGAGTGGTAGTGACGGGGAGATGAAGTGGAAATACAGTGGAGTGGACTGATAAGTGGATATCAAGGAAAAAGAGACACCCATCACAACCGACAAATGATAGGAATGATCCAAAAAACTCTGTGCTAACCACAAGATCGAGCTAGCATCAGTGACCTCTGCCTAGAACGATAGGCGCGGAACAAAGAAAAGGGAGCTGATCAACCTCTTGCACAAAAGAGGCATCCGCAGTGCGTAGCAACTACGGATTTCACTCAGTTAGTGGAATGGACGCGAGCCCGGCGGATCCATCGACGCCATCGTGCAGTTCACAGCTAATGAGTGGATCAAAAGAAGGAGGATAAGTTGAATTGGATTGAAAGGGGATAAGCAAATTCTAGGCAAGGGTCACATCGACCAGCGAGATCCAGTGTCCAACTAGGAGTAATCTTTCAAATTCGGAATGGAATTGAATTTCTTTGTTCAAGAACATAAGCATTATTGATCCTTAATTAGGAAGAAGAGTTGGGCATTTATGAATGCAAAAGGCATGATGCGTGCAGGGCTAAAATAAAAGAAATCATTAAAACAAATGCCAAGAAAAAATAAAATATAAGATACTCAAGGATACTATTATTAAATCAAACAGACTTGGGTCAAGAGTTATCTGCAACCACGACGTGCGAGATGAAGTCCATCGTCCCCAAATTTGTCTGACCTAACGGCCTATCCGACGATTAACTGCATGTTTCTAGATCATCACTGTTTTTGGTAGAGGGGAACTCAAATTCTGAAACATACGGAGAACCAGCCGGTCCTTGAGATAATATAATAATGTAAGTATCATATAGTAATGAAATAAAAGGAATGGATAAAGAAATACTTACCTGATGGCGTATCATCATCTTTCTTTTGCTTTCCTACGAATTCAATGTTAAGCAAATTCAAGCAAATTCAGGCACGCATAAGCAAAAGAGCACAAGTTTCTCATTCACTCTCAACATATATTCTCATGGCATTTCCTTTTCTCTCCCTCCCCCCTTCCATTTTTTTTTCATTTATTTTCATCATCGCGCTATATATACATAGCGCGATAGTGTCGCGCTATGAACATATAGCGCGCGCATATATTCAAAAACTGCCCCCCTCCCCTTTTTATTCATTCCAAACCCATCCTTCCTCTCTTTCACCCTCTCTCTAGCCCTCTCACCAACCCAACCCCTCATTGCCCTAATCCCCATGGAAGGGGATCCTCCTCGACGCTCCAAACGGCGCGCCACCCGTGGCCGTCAACGATCTTGCGTGGAGGAGCAACGAACGCCCCCTCCCGTGGAAGAGAATGCCGACTCGGAGGTGACCGTCTCGGCCCGGCTTGAAGGGGACGAAATGGAGATCCCCCCGGACGATGCCGAAGAGGTTGAAGGCGCCCCGACGGCCGAGGAAACAGCGGCGGAGCCCGTTGGAGGCGCGGCGGTTCGAAAATGACGATTGGTAAGAAACCGCCCCTAACTTGTTTTTTCTTTGATTTTTCTTGTTTTTTCTTTCATAAAGGATGAAAACGGAAGGGGAGATTCCCCTTTAGACCGATATGTAGGGCAGAATGCCCATGGAATGAATTTGGGGAATGAGGGGTCGCCCCCTACCTTCGGAAGATGAACGTGCTATGTCTTCATAGCGCGTTCTTGAAGAACGCGCTATGACGATATAGCGCGATAAAGAACAGAATGCCAGTTTTCCATATTTTTTGATTTTTTGTTTTGTTTGATGATCACAAATTGATATTTCTTATTTTTATGTTGTGCAGGGTGTGGAGGGTGCAGTTCGTGCCCGGATTTCATGGACACTGGTTCGGGCCGTCTACTTCGCACTACCGGAGTTTCAACGGGCCCACCTCCGCCGAATGGGCTTCGGGGAGTTCCTGGAGATAGAGGTGCTGAGAGTCGATGTGGGATTGATAAGGGCCCTGAAAGCCAGATGGGATACGGGATGCAAGGCCTTCCTCTTCCCCTGGGGTCATATGATCCCGACTCTAGAGGATGTCACCCGTATCACCGGGCTACGGGTGCATGGATCGGTAGTGACGGGCTGCACTTACCCCGACTACCGGGAGATGGTGCGTAGACTGCTAGGCTTGGAGCTGGAGGGGACTGGCCGGACCTCGCTAGTGTCGAGGATTGTTTTGCAGGAGAGTCTCGGCTTGTTCCACACGCAGAGGGAGGTGGGAGAGACTTTGACGGCTCATGAGAGGAGACTAGAGGCTGGAGCCAAAGAGAGTTTCGCGACTAAGGCTGGCGCACAGACCGACATGGAGCTGAGGAGGTTTCTTATTCTGATGATCGGCAAGCTACTTCTAGCGACTCAGGGTGATGCAGTGAGCTGCCGATTTCTTCCCCTACTGGAGGATCTGGACAGAGTTGGACGGTATGCTTGGGGTGCGGCAGTCTTAGCCCATTTGTTTGACAGCTTCGGCATTTCTTCACTCCAGTCTTCACTCGGGGGGTTCTACCCTCTACTTCAGGTATCTCTCTAAACCATAAACTCCAATGATTAAGTTATGCACTTCATCTTATAGTAATCACATGAGCTGCATTTCAGGTTTGGAGTTACTTGTATCTTCCTACCCTCAGGCGTGCTTGGGAGGATCGAGGAGATCTACTGCCCCTGGCCAGACATTGGACCCCAACACGAGACAGCCGATCTTTGAAGGACCAGGTCACCCACATTCAGGAGATGTTAGATACGATGCCCCATATAGAGGTAAAATTGATTTTTGAAATTGAATTATATTATCTGAATGAGACCCAGGGCAATGATAAATTGAACTATGCAGGTGGTCTGGACTCCCTATCAAAGGGACGCCGAGGTGATGCCCTGGGTGGAGGCGGCCATCCCATACTTCGGGAGAGAGATCTGGTTGCACGCCCTCAACCTGGTCGAGCCACTATACCATAGGTTGATCATGAGGACACTAGGACTCCATCAGGTGGTGGTAGAGTTCCTGACCCAGGCGACGGATCCACGACCTGGACGACGCTTCCGAGGCCTCCAGGGGACAGATGACTGGCGGCAGCGCGCCCGGGAGCAGTACACAGATTGGAAGAGGCGTGGCCGAGCAATCCCTGCAGGAGCGGATTCAGATGATGCCTACCTCCAGGCATACTCTCAGACATATGGTAGCCGAGTTTATCAGAGCGCTCGTGGACAGGTATGCCTTGAAATTCATTTGCATTTTCATTTATAAGAACTTGATTATACAATATGTGACCAACATGTGTTTATTGCAGTTCGACGTAGAGGGGAGACTGGCCATGGTACAGGGACTCCTCGACTCCACGATCCAGCAGCGTGAGGACCTCCAACATACCGTCGATGAGCTGGTAAGCACTTGTAATTAGAATGATTTGGATTTGAAATTCAATTAATGGTAATGCTTTCTCTTTTTAGCGCGAGGAGCTGGAGGCAGTCCGATCCTCGCATGGTGCTTCATCCTCTACTCAGCCCATATGCGACCACACCGATCTAGAGAGCCAGCTTGCTAGTGCAGTTGCTCAGGCGGAGGCAGCTGAGGCCTCCCTACAGGAGAGAGTAAGCAATCTGTTCTTTTAATTTTAGTCTTGAAAATTTTTATTATCAGTTATTTGACCAAGATTTCGGATGCAGGAGCAGGAGCTGCGGACAGCAGAAGCAGAGCTGAGGTGCCGCGATGCGGAGGAGCTTCCTCGAGATGTGGCAGAGCTACGCCTCTTACTCGGAGTGGAGAGGAGTGAGCGGCAGAGAGAGAGGGAGGATCGAGACACAGAGAGAGAGAGATGGGAGAGAGAGAGAGTGGAGCGGGAGCTAGAGAGGGTGGAGCTGCGTACCAGATTAGGCATCGCCGAGCAGCGGGCGAAGGATGCGGAGGATCGCTATCGGCGGGGGCGTGAGCGGGCTCAACGCGAGGGATACTCCCGAGCTTATTCGAGCACTGATTATTTAGTTACCTCCTCTGAGCATCAGAGGAGAGAAGATGCTGAGAGGGGAGCACGCGGTGACAGGGGTTCAGCTTCTCGGGGATCGATGGCTCCTCCTAGGTCTTCCCGGGGAGGACAGGAGGAGGCTGAGAGCTCGCGTAGAGGGGGAGATCAGGAGGAGGCTGAGAGCTCACGTAGAGGGGGCGATCAGGAGGATCGAGGGGAGAGCTAGAGAGGTTGTTTTATCCATTCTCATTTTGTACTCTTTTGACATACATAGTGGAATGAGATAGTCTTTGATACTTGTTTGCACTTCTTGTGATTGTTCTTTTGATTTTGCGCCCTTGTAAAAGGATATCTCTGCAATAATGCCATCATTAATATAATACAATTTTTTTGGAATTTTCGAAAATATGCAAATTTTTATGAGTTTTCAAAAAGAATATTTGAATTTTTATGTTGATTTTGAAAAGATATGAAAGTTTTGGAAATGCTCAAAATTTTTGGCAAATTTTTTGGAATTTGGCAATATTCAATTTTTTTTTGGAATTTCGGCAATATTCAATTTTTGGGAATTTTGGCAATATTCAATTTTTTGGAATTTTCATTTTTTTAGAATTTGGCTTAGACATTGCTAATGCAGCATCAACGGATGTTTAAACCACTGGCTAAGGGTCCTGGTTCCTTCCCCTTTCGCTCGAAACTGCCCAAAGCCGGGCGTGCATTAAAGGTGGCGCCCCATGACCAGCTACCTTTGGTTAACGGTGCTCCTACCAAGGCCATACCTGAGAAACATTCGGTCTTAGAGGGAGAAGAGAAGAATAATTGAGGATAAGCTTTATGCAGGATGGGAGATGTCGGGACTTGAATTCCTTCCAAGGTATTTCCCCTCAAAGAGGTAGTCTGTTGTGCCGGGACTTTGTGCCTTTGATTTTTAGACCCTTGACATGCATACGACCAGGGTTTTCCCTGCGGGGACTTTGCCTCTCTTGACATGCCATAATTCATACTTTTGCATTTATCAAAATTTTGACTTGATTTTTCATAATAGCCCTTTTGGCTAGATGTATCATGAAATTTGATTTTAGTTTGGGTCAAGACTGCCCCTATTTGAGACTTCTCTCGTATTGGGGATTACCGAAGTTAGTCATCTTATCCGTCAACCTCTTGCCCCTGCATTCGGCCGAGTAAAGAAGAGAAAAGACTTTCAGATATACTCATGGCATGGCCAAAGTAGCAACGGTGTTTTATTAAAGGAGCCGGCTAAGGACGCCGTGAAGTGTGTGCGATGCCCAGCTAAGGGTTGCTCTTAACAAGCGGGGAGAGAATGTTGAATTCCCAGCGCGGGATTTTTATTAACCAAAGGTGCTGCAGAAGCAAGCCTAATTTGGAATAATTTAATTAAACAAAAGCCTAAGATAAAACACCTCTTTTAATCTTTGTTAAGAAGCACTTCATTTTGAAAATCACGCGTGAAGCAATAAGGTAATGATATCATAAATGCGTACTTACGCCAATATGTTACCTTGCGATCTTTGTAGAAGCAGCTGTCAGAGGCGAGGTTGATCATCGTGAGATAGTCCTCTTTTAGCGAATAAAAGGATTGGAAGCAAAGGATTTGGAAGTGGCTTAACAAGAAGGAGTGGTGCTCAGACCAGACTCAGACGAATAAGGAGAAAAGGAAGAGAGGCGAGGGCTAGAACTCCCTCACTAAGGTGCAGAGACCCTGATCGCAAGGCACGGTTTACAGAAGAAGCGGAAATTTAAGAAGAGGAGTGAGGACTAAAGCCTCGGAAGCAGTGGGAGAAAGGGCAGATGCCCAAGACAGTGGATGCAGAAGAAGTTGGGTCGGACCCGAGATCAGGAGGAATCAGAAGAAGAAATTGGTAGATGGAAAGAGGTGGATCCGGAGGGTCCGGAGGCAAAGGAGGAGAATCATGAGTGGAAGAAGAATCCGGAGGCTCCGGAGGGATAAAATATTGAGGGACGCGATGCCCTGGGAAGAACTAGGAAAAAAGATGATGGAAAAGGAAGAAGAAAATGAAAGATGTGATGTCCCGGAGGAGCAGAAAGATGAATCGGAAGAAGGATGGAGGGTCCAGAGGTTCCGGAGGAAGAAAATGCCGAGGGACGCGGTGCCCCAGGAAGAGTGGATGAAAAGGGTCAGGAGGGTCCGGAGGTTCCGGAGGGATAGTGAAAGAAGATAGAGAGGGGCGCGATGCCCTGAAGGAAGATAGAGAGAATAAGATGGAGAATCCGGAGGTTCCGGAGGAGGAAGATACCATGGGACGCGATGCCCAAGGAGAAGAGAAAGATCCGGGGGTTCCGGAGAAATGGAATTAGAAGGGTCGGGATGCCCCGAAAGAAGATAGAAAGAATAAGATGGAGAATCCGGAGGTTTCGGAGGGGGAAGATACCATGGGACGTGATGCCCGGGGAGAAGAGAAAGATCCGGAGGTTCCGGAAGAGTGGAATCAGAAGGGACGTCATGCCCTAAGAGGAGGGATAAGACACCTGGAGGTTCCAGGGAAATAGCAGGAAAGGGGACGCGATGCCCCGGGGAGAGTGGATTAGAAGAGGATGAAGATGAATAAGATGGGAAATGCGGAAGATCCGGAGGTTCCAGAAGGCGGGGAAGATACGGGTCCGGGAACCTGGGAAAGAAGAAGTGCAAGTGTATGCGAATTCAATGCAATAGATGCGATGAATGCATGGATGCAACAGAATGCATGAGATGCAAAGAATATGAAGAACATGAAGGGCGAGAGGATGAGATCCCCCTCCTTACCCTTGGAGTGGCCCATGAAGAAAATGTGATAGACAAGAATGTGGATGACATTGAATAGAAGGTGGATGAAATAGTGGAAGGCCCCTTAGCGCCAAGATAATCGCCCCTCCATGACAATGAAAGTGTATAGCCAGTTGGCCCAATGGATAAAGCAAGAGCCCATGATGAAGCTTCAATGGTAAATGACAACTCCCTTGAAGAGTGAAAAGTAATAGTGTGAGAGAGTTGGAAAGTCGGGATAAGAAGCATTGTGTTGCCCAGGGGTTGTGGCGTATAGAGAGTGTTGAACAAAATGGTCATTCGCCCCTTGTATGGAAGAAAAGGTTATTTGAAAGTTGGAACAAGGGGTGCCCTGCCCGGCCCTTGGGCACAAACTTACACGGCATCAAAGTTTGACATTCTCTCTTAGTGAGCAGTGGCGGGAACTTGGCTTCTTCGACCATGCTTGGTACAACAACCCGGATCGGCATCTGGCATATAAACTCTTGCATCTTGAATAGCTCGGCTGTAGCCAAATCCTTCTTGCCCGACTCTTGGTCATCTTCGGTACAAATACTTGCAGAAGCACTCCCATTCCGAGTAGTAAAGGGGGATGAAGCGGAGGCGGAAGGCTCCATGGATGGTGGTGGTATAATGGAAAGTGTTGAAGAAAGGGTGAGTGGAGGTGGAGGTTCAAACACATCGAGCTTCTCCCTTTGCTCGGAAGCAGTCGGGGTTGGCTCGAGTGCAAAAAGGGGTGGACCTTGCTCAGGACTAGCCACGGGTAAGGGTGAAGGGTTAAGTAGTGGAGTAGGGGTTATAGGCATAGTGGGTTTTGGGGTTAAAGGGATAATGGAGGGTTGAGGTGGCGAACAAGGAGGAGGAGTAATAGAAGGCTCGACAGAGGCCGGCGTAGTGGAGGGTGATGGAGGCTCGACGGAGGCCAATGGAATGGAGGATATTGATGTGGTTACGGGAGGTGAAGGTTTAGTGCGTTGAAAATGCCGGATGGGGCGAGAGGTGTTAGGGATAGGATGAGACTCATGATGCGGCGGTATGGGTGATTGGAATATCAACTCATCATCGTAACACCAAGAGGTCTCATAAATGGGGGTTGGATCGGGGACTGTGGCATAGTCCTGAGCATAGGGGTCTTCTGGCAGTGGAGGAAGTTGACGGCGAAGGAAACTCGGAAGAGGTGCTTGCAGAGCTTCGTCGTATGCCGCCCCAAATTCTTCAATTGCCGGTTCTTCATTAGTAGGTTCAAGTGGACACCGTAGTGAAGGCGTGTATGTGAGTGGTGGAATGTAATGGCATTGTGTATGGGTATGTGGAGGTGGAGGGCCATATGCGTGAATTGGGTGAATGGGTGGGGGATGGACGGCGTCTACTTGAACGTTGAAACCCGCCGGCTCTTGCTTGCTCGTACTGTCGATGCCGTAGTCGTCTCTCCTATCCTTCCAAGCTTGCTCCATCTTTGTAATGTCATTCAGAGCGGCGCGGAGGGGATTGACTGGAGTAGAAGGAGCGGGCCGTGGGCTCGTAACCCTCTTAAATTGTTCCTCCAATGAAGTGACTTTGTCGAGAAGCGTTTGTTGGAGGGGTGTGACCTGAGTAACAGAGGGTTGGCAGGGCCTTGAAGGAGGGGCCGCATAAAAAGGCCATGAAAGGGGGTTAATGGGATGACCCATAGAAGAACCCGGATGGGCCGGGTTGCAAGGAATAAATGGGCCTTGGGGCCATGGTGGAGGAGGAATAGAAGGAGGCGAGTATTGGACCACCCGAGGAGAAGGGTGAATAGGAGGAGATGGGTGATGGGCTACCCGCGTAGGAATGTGAATAGAAGAGGGAAGTGGGTGATGGGCCACCCGCGTAGGATTGGAAGGAGGATGAGAGGAATGAGATGCACCCTCAACAACGGCCTTAAGGGCTTGAATTTGTTAGGGGGTGAGATGATCTAATGCATGCAAGATCTAGGAGACCTTCTCATCGTTAGGAGGAGACGATCCCGTAGGAGTAGTGGCTCGCGATTGAATCGAGGGACCATGAGATTGGACATTGCCCATGGGTCGGGCAACGCCATAAGAATGAGGGCGTGGTCCCTTGAAGATATGGTGAGAAGTATGACGAGCATGTTGAGATTGAGGAATATAAGATGTGCTAGGTTGTGCATCCTCATTAAGGTTAACCATGTTATTTTGTCTATCAAGGTGAGCCATTATGCAATCAAAGTTCAAGCAAAATAATTTACAAAGAAGCACACAATTTGGACTGGTTACCGTTGATTTTTGTTTGTTTGAACCCAGGTGAATTAATGATTTTATGCAAATTGGTGTGATCACTGAAGGGAAGAACCTAGTTTCAAATGTGGTACTCCGATGCCAACTAAGAACACTCTCTCACCATGCATAGGCCAACTAAACTCGGAACTTCAAAGGTACAACCTGCCCAGCGTCCGTGAGGGAATCCGCGGGTGCGGGGATTTATGGAGGCTTGGTTTAGGAATTTCCGGTCCAATGAGACGGAATGCTCAATGGAGGGTCCTCCCTTCACCAAGGGGGTGTGAGATCTCCTAAAAGTGTGGGGAGAGGGGGTCTCCCGAACCGAATGCAAAGATGAATGCTATGTTATGCAAGAATATATAAACTAGAACTAGCAAATAAAATGAAAAATATATTAAAACAAGAATACACAACATGAAATGTACAAGATGCAACCAGAGAAGATGACAATCAGAACCCCGACAGAAGGTGTGGGTGAAATACCCTCTGGTGATTAACGCGCTATATGTCCATAGCGTGATTTGATAGAACGCGCTATGGATGTATAGCGCGACCAATGACAGGGTGGGGGAACCCCAAAAGACAAATAATCACACACACTTTGATGGATTAACAAGCAGGCAACCAAAAGAACGAACGTGGTGGCACAAAGTGTCCCACCGTGATCGCCAATTTGTAGATCATAAAATTTAGAACGCCCCCAAATTAAATGATTTGCATAAAAGATGACTTGACAAGATAAAGAACTACAATTGATGATAAAAGGGGGGGTTACATGTAATAATCAAAATCCGTGATCGCCACTGAGGCGAACAGCATGCCAAATAATATAAAGATCAAGATAGGGCATGTTACATACCTCATAAATTCAAGATGGCCAGCCGTAGGCCTGGAGATTAACGCGCTATATCGTCCGAGCGCGTTCTTCAGATCGCGCCAGGAACCTATAGCGCGATATCAGACAGGAAGCAGGGTTATTTGGATTCGTTCCTTCCTTGCTCCAAGGCCGGCCAAGGTGCAAGGGCTCCACGTATTAGTCTTCTAGTGCCTGCAAACAATCATAAACAACAAATAAAAGGCCCATTAGAATGAGATTTTAGTAGAATCTACCCCTATTCTTAATCAAAAGCATGCAAACGGGGGGCTCGATTACCTGGGGGTTTGGTGGTTTTTAAACCCCTATGGAAGGGCCAAAAGATAGGTGTGGTGTGTGTGTATGCATGTGTTTTGTAAAAGAGTGTTTAAAATCGGGATGCAATGCTATGCAAGAATAAAATCAGTGTTTTGGGGAAAGAGAGAGTAAAAAGAGGAAGAACACGAGAATAATCCCTAAATACTCCCTTGGATGCGTGAGGAGCGAGGATTTGTTGATTTGGAACGAAACGCAGCCTCCCCCTCGTCAAGATCTCGAGTTGCATCCTCCTGAAACGACGGCCAAAGGGTGCAATTTATAGGAAAAAGATCGAGAAGCAACCCTAGGTCAGAGTTCAATTCAATCCAAAGGTTGGCGGCTCAAATTGAGGTAATCCTGCCGATTAATGAGGGGGAAAGACTCCTATTAGGGTTTGAATCTTCCTTTGGAAGGAAAACGATTGAAAACTTACCAAATAAGTACTCTGAGATGAAAGAGGGGAGTCCGGGTCGGACTGGGTTTCTGACTGAGAACGCGCTACAAGTGTATAGCGCGTTCATGAAGAACGCGCTATGACGATATAGCGCGATAATTAAAGGCTTATCAAATGATTTAGAAAAAGGAGAAAAATCCTTTGGGCAGTCACTTAATCAAATGTTGAGTGAGAATAACATCCAAAGTGGATGCTATAATGATCAGATGATAACTTCAATTAGATCCTCAGCGCGCTATGAACAAGAAAGCGATAAGAGCGGATAGCGCGGGGATGCCAAACTCGAGACGAGATCCAAGGTATGGAATTGAAATGTTGGGCCAAGAATAGAGAGACATCCCAGAAAATCAACCAACTAAGGATCAATTGGGGCATTAACGGGAGAACAAAGAAAATGCCCAATTTATCGGCCAAAATTGGGTGTCTACAGCCCCTAGGTGGGTGCGTCAGAGCAGACGAACACATCTCCCCTGACGCGCCAGGGTTGGTCCGTTAGGTGCTGTGACGCCCCTAGGTGGGTGCGTCAGAGCCTGTTTTCACCTCGGCTTGTGACGCCCCAGGGTTGGACCATCAGAGCCTTGTGGCGCTCCAGTGTAGGTGCGTCACAGCCTGTGACGGCCCAAGGTTGGACCGTCAGGCTCTGTGCTGCACCGAGTGTGTGCGGTCCCATTTCTTCGACGGTGGTTTCCATGAGTCAGTCCTTACTTCCAGTGACCTATCCACTAGTCGTAGCTTCCTGCGCACGAGAGTGCGGACCCACCTGGGAGTGGTGGAGTGTGACACTCGATGAGAGGCGGTTTTTAGGCTGGTTTCTGTAGGGCCCCTTGCCTTTGCCACCAGAGTCCTGTGGGGGGGAAAACCAACTAGAGGACTCGACCTAGAGCAAATGGTCTGTGTGTGAACACGTAGTTGGGGGCTTAGGACACACGCTGACGAGCGTGACCCCAGCTAGTCCTTGTTGTGGTACTTGTTACGTGTCTGAGTCTCACGCCCGGGGCGTTGTAGCTAGATGTAGATCTATTTAAAATCCACACTTAAATATAAAAAAAGAAGAGCAATAGATATGATGAAAGCAATAAAATAGCACGAGGTGCTAAAAGGAGGAGTTGTGATCGCCAGAGGGTTTACCTCAATAAAAAAAATAAGATCGCATGTACCTGGTGAAAGATGTGATGCGGGATAAATGTGGATCTCTTCCTCCGACTCCAATCGGCCGGCCGACGAAGTGGGTTTTCTTGATTGATTACCTTGTAAGAAAGACAATAAAGACAAGTAAAAGAAAAGGGGATCAGCCAAAGTGCAGTAGTATCAGTCAAAACTAACATAAAAATAATGAAAAGACCTCAACATGCGCACCTTCTTTTTTGTTTTCTTTTAAAACCCCTTAAGAAGACTTAAGGGAAGGGGAGTTTGATGATAAAAAAAATGCAACAAAACGTGAACAAAGAATAGAGATATAAAGAATAGAGGGATGATGGTATGAATGAAATAAAAACAAAGTAGATGAAAAAATGAGAACCCTGCTGTCCCTGGCGACAGTAAAGGGAAGAAACCGAATAGTGATGGATGAAGCACCGGATGTAGCCCAAAGGGATGCAGAGAGGGGAGGCAGCAAGGGATGAAGAGAGCTTCTGCCCGTGATGAAAGAAAACTTCTGAGCGCTCAACCCGTCAAATACTGAAGGTGCTTAACCTTCTGCACGATAGGTCAAGTTTTTAATTTATAATGCCTCAAACGGATGTGATCAAACCAAGGAAGGATAAGAACAGGCAATGAGGCATCCAGGGAAGGATCAAGCTCGAGCAAGAGTCCAAAAACAGCAGGGAACTGTGAGGAAAAGAGTGAAAAAGGAAGGACTCTGGAGTGAAACACGCCTTAATACAGGGCGTCTTTTATGAATTGACGACCTTCACAAAGACGTCTTCTTGAAACACGACCTAGGAAAGGGTGTTTCTTCCTGGATTTAATTTTGGAAACGAAACTTTGCCTTGTTTGAAAGCTCAAATAACACGCCTGAGATAACGGCGTTAATTAAAATCACGCCCTGAGAGAAGGCGTTACTCACAAAAGGCTTTTATTTTGAAAATAGATAATCCCAAAAAATAAGGGATATCACCAGGAATTGACGCCCTCACGTACGGTCGTCCTTTCTTTGAAAACGCCCTATCACAGGTCGTTACTTTTAAAATTAACGCCCTTAATCAAGTCGTGAATCACAAAAATACAGGAAAAATGCAGAAAAACTCACAAAAATAGAAAAACTTCATGTTATAGGAATATTGAAGTCTACTTGGGGCATTTATATAATAACATGAGATTTGATCAACAAAACGTCAATTTTGGCGTGTCTACAGCTGCCCCGCCTTGGCGTCTGCTTTGCAAGGGAGTGAGACGGAAATGGAATGAAGTGTAATGAAAGGAATGAAGTGGAATGAACTGATAAGGAGACGCCAAGGTGTGATGTGACACGCCTCAGACACTAAGCATTGGAAATCTTTCTAAGATTCTAAATGAAACAACTCTGAGTGGTTCCAAGGAAACAATCGGTTTGTTGGATAAAAGGAGGTTAAACTAAGTAATAAAGGGTGTGCGCGTGGGCACGACAGGGAAAGACCATTGGAGAGCAATTACCAGCCAATGTGGACGTGCTGCAACCAAGGTAAATTTTACAGAAAAGTAAAGAGAATTGGGATAAAGATCCAACAAAAGGAACACTTTCAAGGAATCAGCCTGAACAGCTTCAAATAGAACGAAGTACTTGATTTTAAAGTGGAATATCTCATGTCAATTCAATCGAGAGCGAGTAAACTTCATTATTGCCATAATATGAAGATTTTCAGCATGAAACTCAAAGTCCTACATGATGCATGCTGGGCTAAAAGAAAAGGTTAAAACAAATTAAAAAAAATAGAAGATAATCAAGGATAATATTGCTAAGCTGTTTAAGTCTGGTCAAGAATCCACATCTCTGAGCCAACACTAAGCCGAAGCCCGTTTGTCCGCGCATTATCTCAGAAAGTGGAACCATCGTCCCAAAGCTTTTAACAACTCAACTGCCTATCCGTGTGATCAAGATTCTCCTGAAATCGTCATCGTTTTTGATGAAGGGGAACTCAAATTTCAGGTTCATCAGAACCACAAGGTCCTTGACATACTATAATAGTGTAGATATCATATAGTAACAATGCTTACAGGAAACAGATACACAGTGGCAAGATGTTGCTCCTATGAGTGATCCAAACGTCTCGAATCCTGCAAACTTCTGCACTTGAAACTTATTAGCCTTTTTTCCATCAATTCAGAACATGACATAATCATAAGTGCTTAATCATAGACAATTTTTTTATCAAAATAATAGCACTTAGGTTCATTAAAGGAATCAAAGCATGAAGAGATCAAAATTCATAATCCAATAAAACACGCCTAAGAATAGGACGTTAAAATCATGAAAGCGCCTTACCGTAAGTCGTTAATCATTTAAAACACGCCCTACACAAAGGCGTAAACAGTAATGGAGGCTTAGAAAAAAACGCCCAATTCCAGGGCGTTAAATAAAACACGCCGTTAGTCAGGTCGTCAATTTAAAAATAGACGCCCTAACCAACGTCGTTAATTCAGCACGAACTTCCGTTTCCTAATTTAACAGCACAGTCCTTAACCCAATCGAACTTCTAACTCCCAACAGCCTTACAACTCTCTAGATCTCTATTAATAGGAGGCCCTCCTTCATCATAAACAACCACAACCCTGCAGCCGCCGAAATTCTGTATTCCCGTTCTTGCCTTTCTTCTTCTCATCCTCTCTGCAGGTTGCATCGTCCAAGCCTCTCCCGACGATGGACAGGGCGCTGAAAAGACAAAAAAACTCAACTCCCAGGATTAACGATATCCAAGGTCATATAAGCAACAGGATATGCATGAATCAGGTTAGTTTTAACTTTCTTTATGGTGCATACTGTTCTGGCGAACTGCTCACATGCTCACGTCATATGCTCATATACCTCTTTTTTTGTTTTCTTCCCCTCCTCTCACAGGAGTACCCAAATCTTCCAGGGGCTAGAAGATATGTCCAAATCAAATGGTTGCCCCTCATCCTCTCCAAATTCACATCAGACATGAGGGTATATGTAGCTAGATGGCATCTCTTGGGATTGATAACCCATGCCAAGCATTATGATCAAATCCACATAGATTGGGCTGCCATAGGAGCATTGATTGAGACATGGCATCCTTCCACCCATACTTTCTTATTTTCCACTTTTGAGGCCACCATCTTGTTGGAGGAAGTAGAGATGATCCTAGGCTTAAGAAAGATAAAGCACGGAGAAGAAGAAAAGATGGCCATCATGCCAAAACCCATCTCCTCCCACGAGTTGCTAACCTCGCTGATACCTAGCCCAAATATAGTGAACCAAATCAAGGTCACTAAAGGAGTTAACCTCTTGAAGCTCGCCTCATGGGTGTACAAGAGAGCGGATCAAGCTAAAGAGGAAGAGGAGATAGAAAGAGTGACCAAAGCCTTCGTGGTGTGCTTGGCAGGAGCACTCCTATTCCCAACCACGGAGGACTTTCTAGAGGAGTCCCAATTGAGCGCAGTGGTGAGCTTATGGGAAGGAGAGAGAGTTGGACAGGCGATCTTAGCATATCTCTATAGCGGGCTTACGGCGGCGTCCATGGGAAGGCCCATTTACGGGTGCATGCTAGCACTCTCAAGTTGGGTTGATCTACACTTCAAATTCGACTCATGCCACGAAGCCCAACAACCCTCAAGAATTTTCTCAAAGAGCCCACTCTCATATATAACCGGCTCATTAGGTATAAGCAATAGAGTAACCAACCGAATTCCTCAAATCAAGAAGAGAGGGGACTGGAGGGAGCACCTAAAGGTAATGCCAAAGAATCTTTTTACTTGCGCCCCGGGTGTATTTAAAATGCAGGAACTTCGTGCACGCCTCTCCATCGGGACGGACCTTCGTCTTATTGGTGCTTCGGACTTCGTTTTATATAATGCACACCGGTGCCTTCCTCAGCTCGGGCTCCCAAGGCAACACTTAGAGGGCATCTCCCATCTCCCTCCAATCAAATCAAGAGACCTAGGCAGTAATGAAGATGGTGAGGAGGTTATCACCATTCAAGCTCTATGGAGGCTAAGCAAGCTTCATCAACCTGTAGAAGACTTGGACGAAGACAAGGAACAGTGGAAAAATTATGTAACTTCATTGAGAAAATTAAGGTCCAAAGTGACTCATTAGTCATTGTAGTTCCTCCTTTCAAAATAATAAAGATTGCTTTCTGATTGAGTCAATTGCCACTGTGATTATGAACCAAATCATCCAAAAACTGCGTTTCTGTTGTGAATAACGCCTCAAAGAACGTCGCGAATTAACAAATACACGCCTTATTTCAAGGCGCTTCAACGGCCCTTCGTCAACAATTGACGCCTTCATTAGTGGGCGTTACTTTTAATGACGACCTCAAGAAAGGCGTGACCAGATTCAAACCTAAAAGAATATAATCGTTAACTCATCAAAATAACGCCTTTTCCATAGTCACATTTCAAAAATAAAACGCCTTTACCAGAGGCGTTAATTCAAACAGCAATGATGGCTTCCCTTACATCAATCAACGCCCATTCAATGCGTCTGACGACGGTTATCGTTCCCCATGCAGAATGAAGTAACGCCTTAATCATCGTCGCCAATTTCCATAAAACGCCCAAATAGTGGTCGTGAATTCAATTATAAACGCCTTTCTTGAGGGCGTGTCTTCTTCTCGAAACCCAAAAGCCATCGAGCCTCCTTCTCCTTCCTCCTTCCGTTTTCATTTCACCCCTTTTTTCTGCAAACCCTAACCGAAGCCCCCCCCGAAGCCTCTCTCTCAATCTCCTCTCTCTCATTCTCTCAATCTTAGCCATGGCCAAACGCCAAAGAATTAGTGCCCCAGACGTGGTTGACCTCGACGCCTCCCACGCCCAAGAAGAAGAAATTTCTATGGAGGAGCTCGCCGTCGTGGCTTATGAAGATGAGCCGGCGACGGCCGGCGGCGACGAGGCCGACGGAGCAACGGGCGAAGCAGAAGACGCAGAAGGTGAAGAAGAAGGAGAAGAAGGAGATGGAGAAGAAGATGATGGAGAAGAAGAAGGACCACCGCCCACGGCGGCGGTCGTTCCCCGGGGGCAACTCCGGCGGCCCAGACGACCGCTACCCCGGCCACAACCCCAGAAGCACAAGAAGGTAGGCTCCCCCTCCCCAATTCCATTTTATTTTATTTTATTTATATTTTTTTTCATGATTTTTCATGGCCCTCGGGCATTAAACCTGCAACTCAGAAAAAACACGCCTCCCACGGGGGCGTTACTCATAAACGAAACGCCCTGACCGAGGGCGTTAATTATTTTTAATTTCTGAAAAACAATTAACCTCCATGAAAAACGCCCTGAAGCATGTCGTTTCTTAAAACTTATGATTTTTCATGATTTCCATGCTCATTAACAATTTCCAAAAATATTTTCATGAATTATTTCGCATGCTGTTAGCTATTTGATTTTTTCTGTTAAGTTGAGAAACCTACGCCCTTCAGAAGGGCGTTAATTCAACAAGAGACGCCCACACCAGAGGACGTCGCTTCATTTATCAACGACCCAAAAATTAACCACCTTGAGGAAAACGCCCTACCACAGGGCGTTAATTCAACAAGAGACGCCCAAAGCAGAGGGCGTCGCTTTACTCATTAACGATTCAAAATTAACCACCTTTAGGAAAACGCCCTACCACAGGGCGTTAATTCAACAAGAGACGCCCAACACCGAGGCGTGATTAGAAATATGTTTCAGAAATAGCAAAACAGCCACAAAAATACGCCTAAGACTGCGGCGTGATTAAAATAAAAAACGCCCTCAGTAAGGGCGTTACATTAAAGTTCATTATGAAAAACGCCCCCCACAGGGGCGTGAATTTATCAAGAAACGACCTGGGTGTGGCCGTGAATTCCAAAAATGCTAAATTTCAATTTTTAACCCAAATCAAATGTAATTCCACATGGATGCTCAAATAATTATGAAAAATAATTCTCTTTTAATACCTGCAGGGGTTGATGAGGACCCGTATCTCATGGGTGATGGTCTGGGCAGCATACCAGGGTCTCCCCGACTTCCAGAGGGTTAGGATAGAGGCCATGGGGTTTGGGGCTTTCCTATCCATCGAGCCTTTTAGACCTGACCTAGCACTGATCCAGGTTTTGAGGGAGAGATGGGATAGGGTTAGCCGGACTTTTCTGATGCCCTGGGGGCATATGGTTCCTAGTTTAGAGGATGTAGCCAGGATCACAGGTTTACGGGTGGATGGTGAGGCCGTGAGTGGGTTCACCTATTCTGATTATACGGAGATGGCCCAGAGGTTACTAGGACTTGAGATGGTCTATGTGGGACCTAGCGAGTGTAGGACCATTTTTCGTACGGACCTGACTACAGCGATGGGTCTAGGAGACGCCAGGCATAGGTCGGGGGAGACCTTAGGTGAGTTTGCACAGCGACTGACCGACGGGGTGAGAGCGGCATGCTGCCAGGACCCGACTGACCATGAGAGAGCGGACCGAGACCTGAGGAGGTTCCTGCTGTTGCTGCTCGGGAGATTGCTGCTGGGGACGAAAGCTGACGTCATCAACTGCCGCTTCTTAGGCATCCTCGAGGATCTGGAGACGGTTGGCACATATGCTTGGGGAGCGGCCCTGCTGGCACATTTGATGGCCGATCTATCCACGGGGACAGGCCGTGAGACGACCGTCAGTGGCTTCTCACCTCTTCTTCAGGTATGCAATTTCTCATTTCTTATCTTTTCTTTGTTATGATGCATGTGAATATAGTACTAATTGCAATGCATGGATGCAGGTGTGGAGTCATCTATACATGCCGATGGGGCGCGTTGACCCACGGCCAGGAGCTGAGGGATCCTTCCCTCTGGCGCAACGTTGGGTGCCTGTCATCTTTGGCGCCCCACTTGACTACGAGTTGTGGGTTCTACGGAGAGAGTTCCGCGACTTCCCTCCCTCGCTGGTATGTATGAATGAATGATATGCATTTCTTTTTGTTGTGTTTATTTGAATTGATTATGATAATGATGCGTGTTCATGAATGCAGGTGCAGTGGAGACCATATGAGGG
>JAHNEJ010002024.1:0-29607 GCA_022559845.1 Amorphophallus konjac | reverse complement strand
GGCTCCCGGGGGCGTCCTGCCGAAGGGCGTCGAACAGAAGCGCCAACTTACCCATGCCGACCTCGACCCCCGTTGGATGGTCAACCGGCACGGCCAGGGCAGCTCCCTCTGCGGCCTCCAGTGTGGCTGGCCCCTGGAAACCAGAAGAGGGGGAATAAAGTCAGCAGGCAACCACAAAAAGACGAGGAAGCCGGTCCGAGTAAGCTCGCACTTACCGCGGCCCTCCCCGTAAAGCTCGGGGAACCAGCAAGGAGGGGAGCCTTGAAGATCGGCCCGGACAGCTCCGACGTCCTGGACACGCCTCCATCAATAGCCGCCTCGTCGGAAGAGTAGTCGTAGTCTACCTCTTCCCCGGACGGAGACTTGGCTGCTTCCGGCTTGACTCGGGACGGCAAAGGGGCGTCCGGTGCAGGTGCTGCGACCGACATGCCCTCCCGTGGGCTAGGCAAGGTCTGCACCCCGACCTTCTTTCTTCGGCGTATGTCTTTGTCACTGGGAGGTGTAGGCGAGGCCCCAACGGCTCGGTCGCCGCGGCGGCAGCTCCTGTCACGCAAGAAGAAAACAATCTATGTTAAATCCGCTAGCCCCCAGGATGAACGAAGAAGTCACCAAACATACGAGGCTATTTACCTTCCTCGGCTTCGTTGATGTGAGAGGGTGGCTCGGAGACATTCTCGCCGACGGGCGGCTCCACTCCGGAGGCCGCGGCCTCACCCCCGCCCAGGGAAGACAAACTTGCCGGCCCCTCGGTACTAGCTGAAAAAGGGAAACACACATGTCATGCACACATATAAAAAAGGGGAGGGGGGCTTACCCCCCCGGGGAAAGAAATAAGTCCCGAAGGACGCCGACAAGTGGCGGGTCTCACCGTCGGGTTGACTCGGCTCGGGTCGAGTGGCTTCAAATGCCTCGAAAGACAAAATGGGAGCCACCGAGGAGACAGCCGTGGGAGCCAAAGATCCTTCGGCCCGCCTTCTCTTCGCCACTTCCCGTCCCGCCACCTTGGCAGCGGCCAATGCCTTCTTGACAGGCGATTGCGTCCGGGACCTCCCCTTGGCTGGTGGCAGGGGAGTCACAGTCGGCTCCGAAGTCGCCTTTGCCGCGACCACGGCTTCGCCCACATCGGGGAGGGGCACAGGAGCCGGCTCCTCCACGTCCATGACCGGAGTGGGCACGGGTCCTTCCACGTGAGCTGAGACAAGAAGAAGACATTCAGATATTTAAGCTCTGCTTCAAAACAAAGATAAGCAGGAAGAGACTTAAGAGATCCACGGATGGTCCAAGCTACCGACCGGCGGGATGGCTTGGCTCAGGATGAGCCGCTTCAAACTCCTCGAACGAGGGAACTTGCGGCGCCGGCGGGGCAGTCAACGGGGCTTTGGCCGACTCCGTCTTTCTCCGCTTGGTATCCCACTGCTTGGCCGCCTTGGCAGCATCCACCACCTTCTTCACAGGCGATTTTGCCCTGGGCCGCTTCGTAGCTTTGGGCATAGGGGCTGTGGTTGATAGAGATATATGCCCTACAAGCCAATCACAACTGTTGTGATGGGAATATTTTTGTATAATTTCATTCTGTTAAATGGCATTTACTTCATTATATTCTTAGCACCGTATATGTTGTGTACATTTTGTGATATGATGAAGTCCCTGGATATGAGCTATGATGACTGAATCATAATGATATTATGATAATGGGATCAGTCATCTAGATGCTTATATTCTAAATGTTCCTGGTCGTAGGATCTTCAAGAAGGGACATTGAAGATCTAGATAGACCAGTGCACGTGATACTCACTCATGTGATGAGGGTGGTCGATCTCATAACCACTGATGTGGTGACATCAAGGTACGCGTGCAGGTGCTCATTAGTGGAATGAGTTCACTGAAATGACCCGGTCTAGAATTCCTGAATGGTGATCATGCTAACTGTCAATCAGGAGATTCTAGTGTTACAGTAGCATAGTTGGATCTTAGACCTGAGTCACTAAAGTGCTTTGCATGAATTCCTCAGAGTATTTGATTGCTCACTTATGAACTTCAACATTGTGGTTCTTTATAGTTAGCTACTCGGACTCTGTGGGATTCATGTGGAAGCACTTAAGTGGACAACAAGGGATCATTCACTCTCTGCATGGATTAAGAGAGAGAATGCTCTATGGATATGTACTTAGAAATCCCTGGCCAGGGTATGAGAGTTCACTGAGAAAAGGAGTTTTCTAGTGAGCTATACTTATGAGTACAATAGTCCATAAGATCAGAACACTCTAGGGTTTGACATTCTAACCGTACCCTAGTTCTGATTGGAGCATTGTTTGAATGAGGATCTATAGCTATGTGGAATCTGATGACAGAAAGGTTCGACATGGGTTGCATCCCTCCCAAGGTCATCTGGGATCACGAGGCGTTGCTTGGTGCCATTCGTGGTCGGGAAGTCCACTCATTCCATTAAAAGTTAACGGATTGAATTTAATTAAATTAAGAAGTGTTCTTGACTTAATGGACCTAAAACCAGACAGACTGTTGGGCCTAGAGGGTCACACACAATAGAGTAGCAGATCAGATGATTGAGGACGGAATTTATAGACTTTGTCTGGGTTTTTGAGAAAAATGCCAGAGTCTATAAATATTCTCTAAAGGGAAAAACCCTAATCCAAGCAATTAGGGTTTTTGCCCTGGCCGCCCCCCTCTCTCTCTTCTCTCTCTGGTTTTGGCGCCCCCTTTCTCTCTCCTCCTCCGTGCGCGGTGGATGGTGCTGTTGAGGAGCGGGCGACGCGTGGAGATCGAGAGGGAGAACTCACCTGTTCCTGCTGCTCGTGTGGATACGTCTAGAGGCCGGACGCTTGGACGGCTAGCATCCCGACGAAACCCCACTCGATCGTCTTTAGGCATTTGGGAATTGTTCTATCCCGCAAACGTAAGAATCGTTCTTCCTGAGCGGGTTTATGTCTCAACGATTTTAATTTTGATCGCCAGCAACGATACGCAACTTTAGGGTTTCGTTGTTTCCGCTGCACCTCTGATCGAAACCTTACAGTGGTATCAGAGCCAGGTTGCTGGTTTGATCAAAATTAATATTATTTTAATGTTTTTCGTTCTTCACGTTCTTGCATGGGGTCAATTTTCGGGTGTTCGATTGGGTCTCTCATGGAAGGGTTTTTGATCGATTGATCCCTTGGAATCGTTCCTGATAGTTAGAGGATCAAAACGCACGTTTTGGTGCGTTCATTAACCCCTTGGTGAGGGAGAATCACACACTTTCTCGGGGCCGCGGTCGCCGTTCGCACAGGGAGATGGAGACCGATTTTGGCCTCTAATCTCCGATGATGGATGTCCATGGGGCTGGCAAGGGTTGCTGGATGACTCCCCATGGCGTCCCACGATGTCCGGCTGCGTGCGGCGGCCGGATGGGGGTCTCCGGCGTAGTTCGCGGCGAACACACCGCGGCGGCGGCGTTTTCTTCGCGGGCTTCGTCTCTGGCGACGGCGACAGGGGCGGTGGCCGGCGGACCTCCCGGCGGGACCCCGGGGGTCGTCCGCGGTGGTCAGGGGCGGCGGTCGGCCTGCCTGCGGCGAGCACCGGGGCTAGGGTTTTACCCCGGCCCCCCTCCCCTTCCGCGATCGGGCGGGGAAGACGAACCCCGCGGGTCTCCCGCGGGCGGATCCGGCCCGCGCTGGATCCGCGCCCGATAAGGCCCCCCCCTTATTTTTTTTGATTTTTATTCATTTTTAAAATGTTTAAAATGGATAAAGTATCAAAAGATTTCGAGAAAATTCTGAAAAATATTTTAATGGATCCTAAAATTGTTTTATCAATCTATTAACTTATTTTTCATTATTGGCCCTTGGGTAATTAGTTAATGGGAATTTTAAAATGGTTTTATATATTTCCTATTATCTAATTAATTAATGTTAATTACTATAAGAATGTGATTCTTATGAGGTTAATTGACTAAAAATATATATTGGGCCTATGCAGTGAATGTTGAGTTTCGTTGTCTAAATTAGTTTAGACATGATTGTGCTTTAACTAAATTGTTTAGTTAATATGATTACTTGTGCGATTTCAAAAATTACTTAATATTATTTTTGAAATCTATATTATTCCACATTGTAATTATATGATAATTACTTCCAAATGCATGTGATGTATGTGTGGATGGATGATCATGGACTTAGACTCATGTGATGATTTATTTATGGTAAATGCATGATGTGATTAATGGGCCTGCGTGCCTCCTCTCTCTCTTATTAATCCGGGTTGTACTTCTATCTCCCTTGTGTTGTACTCCCCTTGACTGAGTCAAGGTTTCTGATTATTATCCGATGTATATTTGTGGGGCCTGCGTGCCTTATTTAAAATTACTTGTAATGATAAGAAGCGGATCGGAAGGAGGAGCACGACCCTGAAGGCTTATGAAGATTCTTCGCATCAGTGGGTGCATTGGATGCACCATTACCTTTACCATGGTTTGCTGTTAGCATTACCAACTGGCTCTGGTAATGCTTTTAGGATAAGAGTCCATGATCATCCATCGTTTGTTTAATGCATATATTTGATATATGTAATTGTGCTACGATTTATATACATAGATGTTTAGGGTATATATGATACTCCAAATTATTGTATATGTAGCACATATATTGATGAGACCAAAATATTAAAAATCCCCTTTTATTAATATTAGGTCGATAAGCGTGAGACATTAAGAATGATCCACGTAGCCTTCCGTTGTTATAGTCTAAGTAAGCCGTCCTTAGATCGTGTGAGTTTGTTGTGCTACCACAAGACTTTCACGGCAAGGGGATGGAGGCTTAGGCTAAGGCTTAGGCCGAACCTTGGGATGGGGGCTGGCATAGTTTTGTTGTGCTACCACAAGAGTTATGTCATAAATCCATTCTCATAACGTAACAACGGGTTAGACCTAACCAACAGTTGTGATTTGTTGTGCTGCCACAAGATCACTAGATGTTTGGAGGCTAAATTACTGGGAATTACAAGGAGTTGTAATTGGCAAGAGTTGCCTACCCATTAAGTATGAGGTAGTTTGTTGTGCTACCACAAGACTACTTCCATAATGTTAATGGGATCCTAGTACCCACTAGGACACAGTCGTCGTGTCCCGTCTTTGCATATTAGGGGTTATGCAAATTCGTCAAAAATTAGTGGGAGAATTAAATTAGGATAAAAGTCCATGTCTTAATTTAATATCATGAATGTCTGCAATATTGTTCTTAATACATTTTGTTTTGTTTCCTCTTGTAGACCGCTATGACGAATCATCCATTGAGAGGCATACTGGATGCCAACAGGCTGACTGGTCCAAATTATGTTGATTGGCTAAGAAATGTGAGAATTGTTCTCACAGCTGAAAAAATAGCCTATGTCCTTGAGCAGCCTGCTCCCCCACTTCCTGCTGATGACGCCGATGAGGCTGAGGTGATTCTTTATGAAAAGTACAAAGAAGATGCCACTCTGGCCCAGTGTTATATGCTAGCCTCTATGACTAATGAGTTGCAGAGGCAGCATGAAAAGATGGATGCTAGATCCATGCTTTTCCATCTAGAAGAGCTCTTTGGAGCTCAGAGTAGAACAGAAAGATATGAGATATCTAAAAATCTGTTCGGGGCCAAGATGTCTGAGGGAACATCTGTACAGACACATGTTCTCAAGATGATAGAGTGGATTGAGAGGCTGAAAGAATTAGGTTTTGAAATGAATAAAGATTTATGTGTTGACCTAATCTTACAGTCTCTCCCAGGTTCATTCTCCCAGTTCATAGTGAACTTCAACATGAATAAGATAGAATGCTCTCTTGCAGAGCTACTTAACATGTTGAAAATAGCTGAGGGGACAATGAACAATGGGAAATCTTCTGTGCTGCTTGTTGGTAAGACCAACAAAAAGAGAAAGAATCAACCTGCTTTTATGAAAAACAAAAAGAAAAAGCAGGATCATAAGGGAAAGGCTGTTAAGAAGGATGAGGCTAAAAGGGACAAGGGCCAATGCTTCCACTGCCATAAGGATGGCCATTGGAAGAGGAACTGCAAATTATATCTTGCAGAGAAGGCAAAACAAAAGCTTGGGGAAGCTTCAGGTATGTTCATGCTTGTTGACCTAAACTTGTCTTATAGATCCACATCATGGGTATTAGATACTGGATGTGCATCTCATATCTGTAATGACTTGCAGGTGCTGACAAGCAGTAGGTGACTGAACAAAGGAGAGGTTGACTTGCGACTGGGAAATGGAGCAAAGGTTGCTGCGCTCGCGGTCGGGAAGGTGGACCTCCAGATGCCTACAGGAGTTACATTATCACTTATGGACTGTTATTATGTTCCCTCTATAATAAAGAACATTATTTCCATTTCATGCTTAAATAAATATGGATTTTTTGTAAGCTTTTGAAACAATAGTTGTTCCTTATTATTGAATGGTGAATTGTTTGCCAGTGGGAGTTTAATGAATGGTTTGTATGTTTTAGATGTGGGCTCTCCTGTGATGTGTGTGGACAGAACTCTTAAAAGAAAAAGAGGCGATGTGAATCAAGCTTATCTTTGGCATTGTAAACTTGGTCATATTAATGAGGAAAGATTAAAAAGGTTGTGCAAGAATGGATACCTTGATCCATTTGATTATGAATCATTCACAACTTGTGAATCATGCCTCATGGGTAAGATGACCAAGTCTCCATTTTCAGGACATGGAGAAAGAGCAAATGAGTTATTAGAACTCATACACTCTGATGTTTGTGGACCTATGTCCACACATGCCAAAGGAGGATATTCATACTTCATTACATTTACTGATGATTTCTCAAGATTTGGATATGTGTACTTAATGAAGTACAAATCTGAAGCTTTTGAGAAATTTGTTGAGTTTAAGAATGAAGTAGAAAAACAAACTGAAAAAAGTATTAAAACTCTTCGATCAGATCGAGGAGGTGAATACTTGAGTACAGAGTTCACACAGTTTCTGAGAGATAATGGGATATTATCTCAATGGACTCCTCCTTATACACCACAGCTGAATGGTGTAGCAGAAAGGAGAAATCGTACCCTATTAGATATGGTACGGTCCATGATGTGTTTTGCTGGATTACCCTTGTCACTCTGGGGCTATGCCTTAGAAACTGCTGCGCATTTATTGAACAAATTGCCATCAAAGTCAGTCGATTCCACTCCATATGAGATATGGAAAGGAAACATGCCAAATCTTAAGCATGTTAAGATTTGGGGTTGCCCTGCCCATGTGAAGAAACATGACTCTGATAAACTGGCATCAAAAACTGAGAAGTGTAGGTTTGTGGGGTATCCTAAGGAGACTTATGGATATCAGTTCTACCAGCCTAGCGATTAAAGAGTGTTTGTAGCTAAACATGCTGTATTCCTTGAGGAAGAGTTTATCCTTGAAGGAAACAATGGGAGCTCGGTAGAACTAGAAGAAGTTCTAGAACCACAAACTGACAGTATACCTTCTCAAGATCCAGTGCAATCAAATTCGCCCACTGTACGTAGGTCTGGCCGGATACCTGTGCAACCAGAACGATATGTGGGACATATTTCTGGTAAGGTATCTTATAATGAGGATGATGATCCTAAGACCTATGAGGAGGCAATGAGTGTCATTGACTCTGGGAATTGGCAAGAGGCCATGATATCTGAAATGGATTCCATGTACTCCAACCAAGTTTGGAACTTGGTGGATCCACCTGAGGGTATTGTACCTATTGGATGCAAGTGGGTCTTTAAAAGAAAGATTGGAGTAGATGGAAAGGTTGATACCTATAAGGCAAGGCTAGTAGCGAAGGGCTATCGTCAAAGACAAGGTGTTGACTATGACGAAACCTTCTCTCCTGTAGCCATGCTGAAATCCATTAGGGTATTACTTGCCATTGCTGCACACTATGACTATGAGATCTGGCAGATGGATGTGAAGACGACATTCCTCAATGGAAACCTTGAGGAAGAGGTGTACATGACACAGCCCGAGGGATTCATATCCAAAGAATATCCAGATAAAGTGTGCAGGCTTCAAAGGTCCATTTATGGACTAAAGCAAGCATCCCGCAGTTGGAACATAAGATTTGATGAAGCAATCAAGTCTTATGACTTCGTTAAGAACGAAGATGAGCCATGTGTATACAAGAAAGTCAATGGGAGTGCAATCACCTTCTTGGTACTATACGTAGATGACATACTGCTCATTGGGAATGATGTAGGTATGTTATCATCTGTCAAAGCCTGGCTGTCAAAACACTTCTCCATGAAAGATTTGGGTGAAGCATCTTATGTGTTGGGGATTAGGATCTATAGAGATAGATCAAAGAAGATGCTTGGCTTGTCCCAATCTATGTACATAGACACCATTGTCAAAAGGTTTGGCATGGAAGACTCTAAAAGAGGTCTAATACCGATTAGACATGGAGTCTACCTCTCTAAGGAGATGTCCCCTAAAACTCCTGATGAGAGGGAGTACATGAGTAGGGTTCCCTATGCTTCTGCCATAGGGTCCATCATGTACGCAATGTTATGTACTAGGCCTGATATAGCTTATGCTCTAAGTGTTACGAGCAGATATCAGGCAGATCCAGGTCAACAACATTGGATAGCTGTGAAATGTATCCTTAAGTACTTAAGAAGGACTAAGGATCTGTTTCTGGTTTATGGAGGAGAGGACTTGAAACTGAGAGGGTACACTGACTCTAGTTTCCAGTCTGATAAAGATGACAGCAAATCAACCTCTGGGTTCATTTTTACTCTCAATGGAGGGGCAGTGAGTTGGAAGAGTTCCAAACAAGAAACCACTGCTGATTCAACCACCGAGGCCGAGTATATAGCTGCTGCCGAGGCGTCAAAGGAGGCGGTCTGGATGAAGAAATTCATCGATGGATTGGGAGTTGTCCCAAGTATCTCTGATCTTGTCCCCTTGTTTTGTGATAACAATGGGGCTATCGCGCAAGCAAAGGAGCCGAGGTCTCATCAGAAGTCTAAGCACATTCTGCGGCATTATCATTTGATCAGAGAGATCATTGCTAGAGGAGATGTGGTTGTTGATAGAGTATCTTCCGCGGACAATATTGCAGATCCACTAACTAAGGCACTTTCTCAAAATGTGTTTGAGCGTCACCTTGGGCTGATGGGGATCAAGCATGTGGGTGATTGGCTTTAGTGCAAGTGGGAGATTGATAGAGATATATGCCCTACAAGCCAATCACAATTGTTGTGATGGGAATATTTTTGTATAACTTCATTCTGTTAAATGGCATTTACTTCATTATATTCTTAGCACCGTATATGTTGTGTACATTTTGTGATATGATGAAGTCCCTGGATATGAGCTATGATGACTGAATCATAATGAGATTATGATAATGGGATCAGTCATCTAGATGCTTATATTATAAATGTTCCTGGTCGTAGGATCTTCAAGAAGGGACATTGAAGATCCAGATAGACCAGTGCACGTGATACTCACTCATGTGATGAGGGTGGTCGATCTCATAACCACTGATGTGGTGACATCAAGGTACGCGTGCAGGTGCTCATTAGTGGAATGAGTTCACTGAAATGACCCGGTCTAGAATTCCTGAATGGTGATCATGCTAGCTGTCAATCAGGAGATTCTAGTGTTACAGTAGCATAGTTGGATCTTAGACCTGAGTCACTAAAGTGCTTTGCATGAATTTCTCAGAGTATTTGATTGCTCACTTATGAACTTCAACATTGTGGTTCTTTATAGTTAGCTACTCGGACTCTGTGGGATTCATGTGGAAGCACTTAAGTGGACAATAAGGGATCATTCACTCTCTGCATGGATTAAGAGAGAGAATGCTCTATGGACATGTACTTAGAAATCCCTGACCAGGATATGAGAGTTCACTGAGAAAAGGGGTTTTCTAGTGAGCTATACTTATGAGTACAATAGTCCATAAGATCAGAACACTCTAGGGTTTGACATTCTAACCGTACCCTAGTTCTGATTGGAGCATTGTTTGAATGAGGATCTATAGCTATGTGGAATCTGATGACAGAAAGGTTCGACATGGGTTGCATCCCTCCCAAGGTCATCTGGGATCACGAGGCGTTGCTTGGTGCCATTCGTGGTCGGGAAGTCCACTCATTCCATTAAAAGTTAATGGATTGAATTTAATTAAGTTAAGAAGTGTTCTTGACTTAATGGACCTAAACCCAGACAGACTGTTGGGCCTAGAGGGTCACACACAATAGAGTAGCAGATCAGATGATTGAGGACGGAATTTATAGACTTTGTCTGGGTTTTTGAGAAAAATGCCAGAGTCTATAAATATTCTCTAAAGGGAAAAACCCTAATCCAAGCAATTAGGGTTTTTGCCCTGGCCGCCCCCCTCTCTCTCTTCTCTCTCTGGTTTTGGCGCCCCCTTTCTCTCTCCTCCTCCGTGCGCGGTGGATGGTGTTGTTGAGGAGCGGGCGACGCTTGGAGATCGAGAGGGAGAACTCACCTGTTCCTGCTGCTCGTGTGGATACGTCTAGAGGCCGGACACTTGGACGGCTAGCATCCCGACGAAACCCCACTCGATCGTCTTCGGGCATTTGGGAATTGTTCTATCCCGCAAACGTAAGAATAGTTCTTCCTGAGCGGGTTTATGTCTCAACGATTTTAATTTTGATCGCCAGCAACGATACGCAACTTTAGGATTTCGTTGTTTCCGCTGCACCTCTGATCGAAACCTTACAGTGGTCGGGGCCAGTGGTGCTGCTTCAAAGTATTTGGGTTTCTGCACGAGCCGAAGAAGATTCCGGTATGTGGCCACTTGTACGCTATCAAGGTGGTCTGTCAAAAAAGAGAAAGAACAAACACACATTTGGGATTAGTATCCAACTCACCGCAAAAAGCCACAGTGCTAAGAGACAAGAATCAAGGGACAAGAAGAAACGGCATACCATGAGGGCCCGTGTACAGCCGGAGTG
The DNA here is from genome assembly GCA_022559845.1 of Amorphophallus konjac. Classification (NCBI taxonomy): domain Eukaryota; kingdom Viridiplantae; phylum Streptophyta; class Magnoliopsida; order Alismatales; family Araceae; genus Amorphophallus; species Amorphophallus konjac. The sequence goes on along the minus strand of JAHNEJ010002024.1, from coordinate 18,661 downwards.
TGATTGGCCAATAAGTCAGGGACGTCTCCTTATCCCGACGTGCCGCCTCCCTGACTAGCCAACAGACGTCCTCAATTTTCTGGCAGCGCTCAGTCAGGGCGGCCAGATCAGCATGCTTCTTCCCCGAGAGGTGACAGAATAAATTGAAGTGGTCCATGCCCCAGCCGTCAGCATAGTAATACGGCACATGTAGACGCTTGCTCAGAAGCACGGCTGTCTGCTCTTCAATCTTCAGCCCATTTATCCGGAGAAGGACATAGAGCCAAGTGGTGTCCTTATAGTTTTCAGGCTTCCTCTCCTCCCGCCTCATGAAGGTGCGGTGAGGGCAGATCGCATCTCTCTCTGGACGCCAGCTCTTAGTAGGAGTCCCCTCTTCCTCCATGGGGAACGGGTAGTTGATGAGCTCCAGACGATCGCTCCCCACCCGGCATAAGTCCCGCAGCGTCTTCTCATAGCCGTCTCTCGCCACCGGGGGCAACACCACCTTCGGCGTCGGCCTCATATCCCGGGCTTCCCGACGAGCTGCCATATATGCATCTACCTCCTTCTCCTGTTTATTCTTGAGCCGAAGAAGATGGTCTGGCTCGATGTCAAGAACCGGCACCGGCTGCCGACTGAGGAACTTCCTCTCAGCCCCGTCCCAGCAGTCGGTTTTGTGCAGTCGATAGAAGGCCGTCCGGGCGTTCCACCATTTAATATAATCTTGTGTCACCCGGGGAATGCGACCCGGGGACGGCACCCTGAAGGAGGTAGAGTCAGCCCGATGAAAGAAGTCCCACCAGCTTCGGGCATGCTCCGCGACTAGGCTTCCTCGGACATTCCTCGAGGGCAGGCCAAATTGTGCATGATAAGCCGGGATATGCTGATCATATCCGAAGTTCCGGCCAAATCGGAAGGGGTAGTATGGCTCCAGCAACACGTTATCCCCTTTCCTGAACACCAGCACGCTCGGGCGAATGGATAACGCCCAGTCCCTCAGCTCCGGCTCCAACAGCGGGCGGACGACATTCTCCTGGCTGATAGGGTGGACATACTTCTGCACCTGGTCATCCTTGCATTCCCTCTTGTTGTTCACTAGAGGGCTTGAATGTGTGACCAGTGTCCAGAAATGGATAGTCCCGACTGCGTCCCGGGGAACCGTTGTCAGCCGGCCCCGAATATCAAACATCCGCGCGGAAGCGGAGCCCGGCTCAGCACTGACGAATTCTAGCATCCTCGGCACCAACCCCCAGTCTTGGAGAACCCGCGGGGCGAACTCGGGGAACAGTGAGCAGACCCACGCATTAAAGAAATGCAGTGGGCACACGTACCGGGCCTGCCTCGGGAATTGGTGGACGCTGATATCTCCCAGGGCCTTGTAAATTAGGCAAAGAGTCGTCGGACATAGGGATAGCTGGATACCCCACGCCATCTGGCACGCCGGGTAGATAGCGTCTGGCCGAATCACCATCTCGTCACCATACGGCATGGCAAATGAGCATAGCCAGTACGTGAGATAGGCGGAGCAGTGCGTCTGAGGGTCCAAGCCCATCGGGTTAGGCTCGCTTCTACGCCCTCTAGACGGGATCTTCACATCAATCTTTGGCTTCGCACACTTCTTGGGGGCGACAGCCATGCCGACGCAGGGGAATTCCTCATACCGCTTCGGCCCATCATAAAAATACTCCAGCCACAGGGGCATACGCACCCTCTTCCTGTCCCCGCGGGTGGGCTGCTTCCCCTTGTGTGATGCCGTGTACAGCTCCCGGTACGCCTTCATCAGATATCGGTATGAGTGCCCGAGAGAATAGTAGCCGTCCCCGTTAGTCTCGTCCTTGATCAGGTCGGGGAGGCATACCTCTTTATAAGGCTCCCCGTCAATGGGCAACCCACTAAGCTGGCTGAGGCTCCACAAGTCCAGTGAGGTCTCACCCTCCGCCGTGTAGAAGGTGTTGGTCGCTGCACTGAATACTTCTATCATCCCGCAGCAGAGGCCCTTGGAGATGGGATAACCATACCGGGAGGCGTACACGCTGTGGTAGATGCCAACCCAGACCAGCAAAGGAGCGTAATTGAATAGCACATGCTCCGTGAACTCCACCGCCCTCTCCTGGAAGGTGTGTGCATCTTGAAGCTTCAGCTCCCCGAACCAGCCCAGAGACAGCTCATACTTGAACCGAATGGCCAAACAGTACAAGATGAAGGGCTCTTCCCTGTAGTCCCATTTCAGGGGAGCCAAGAATAGGCCAAATCGAGGCGCCTCATTGTGCACCTTTTCGGCAGACATGTCCCATCTCGCCGGAGTAAATTGAGGCGCCCGCACCAGCTTATCTTCGACTGGCAGCACCCCCTCAATCCCCAGGACCGGCTGCCACTCCCGGGCTTCCTTTACCAGATACATCGGAACACTTCGGGGAACGCTGCACAATAAGCTGTCTCGGGCCTGTAGAATGGCCTGCTCAGCCTTCTTCACCACCCGGAAGTCTCGCCCTTCTCGCGAGCGGAAGTGCTTCAAGAATCGGATCAGATGCCGGTCCTTCGGGAAGTCCCTCCGGTACTCCTCAGTGGTCCGGTCAAAGGTGGAGCCGCCCTCAACCCTGGCAAGCCGGCCGAACTCCATGCTCTCATTGTCTGACTCAGAAGACCCTGCCAAGGCGGCTATTTCCCCATGCTCCCGGTCCAAGTCCTCCATGTTAAGCCACGTGACTGCTGGCACGGGACCCCGTGGGATAAGGTCAGCACCGACAGCAGCGGCAGGGGCAGAGGAACCACTCGGAGCAGCCATTTATCTGCAAAGATGCACAAATCAATGATCAGAATAAGCCACGAGCAAAAGCAAATGAAAGACGGTAAAGCCGCTTTTATTACAAGTCAAATGGACAGAACATTGCCAACTTCTGACGAAATTTCGGCAGAATTTCCCCTAGGCCAAAGGCGTAAGGGAAAAACACGGGTGCGCGTCCACAAGGAGTGACGGCCCCAACAAGTCATGGTGGGCCCCAAAAGGGCAACACCGGAGGTCTGCCTATTAAACAATTCCTCTTCACTAGCTAAAAGCCCCCTTGGCCCCTTGGGCGGTACGCCCCTTCTATACCCTCACCGGCACGGTCGCCTCTGAAGCCCTTCGCCGGTACACTCGGTGGCCCCTTCCCCGGCACGCCCTTGAGCGGCCCTCGTCGGCACACTACCGCCAACGCTGCTCCTCGGCACACTACCTAGCGCCGCTTCACCGGTGATAAGTGTCCATTTCTTATGACAATTCATTGCATGTACACCATTTTATGTGCATATAATTAGATAATTATGCATATTTCATAGTTAACCTCAACTCCGCATTTAAATTGGAGCTTTCACGTAAATTGATTAATTCAATTATCTTATTTAATAATAAATTAAAGTTGAGGGCCATGAGCATTAATTCTCCATTGCATAATCATGAGCATTTAAGATTTATGTGCACATTGTGGTAATTTTTATGGACTAAAGTGCAATTATGTGTGTGCAGGACACCGAAGGTAATTACAAAAGAATCCGAGGGCAAAAGGGTCATCACCATTTTGACCAAGTCAAATAAAGAATTCAAATTATTTTGGTTGGAGGGAAAGGAAAGTTCAAAATTTTGAATTCAAAGTTTGAAAAAGAGGAATCTAAACTTTAAGTTTGGAAAGGAGGAAAAGGACATTCAAAGTTGGAAAGGGGTGACCAAAGTCCAAGAAAGGGGTGGCCAAAGTCCAAGAAAGGGGATGCCCACCTACTTTTTCTCTTCCCCATGCATCATATTCTACTTAAATTTCAGCCATCCATCTCCTTTTGATACAATCTCCACCCTTCATCTACCCAAGTTTCCCTATAAATAGCCCATGACAAGGAGGAGAAGGGAGTTCACTTCTTTTGGCAATCTTTCACTCTCCCTCTTTCTCTCCCAATATTAGGCCTCCGGTTTCTCCCTTGTAAGTTCGTTTTCTCCTTTTATGTTCTTCATAAAAGTTCTTAGTTTTTATGTGTTCTACAACTTCTCAGTTCACACTATCTTCTAATTCCTTCTGGTTTTCAAGCTATTTCGTATTCTTCTATGTGATGTCCTGTTCATTTGTGAAACCGTTTTCTCTCTGTTCTTCCCTTTATTTCTCCCTATTCTAGTCATTTTCTGCTCTTCTTGTCTTCATGAAAGTTCTTTGTTTGTATGTGTTCTACAACTTCTCAGTTCACACCATCTTCTAATTCCTTTCCGTTTTTAAGCTATTTCTCATTTTTCAACTTGCTGTCTTGTAATTTTACTGTTCATCCGAGGTGCTAGCTTCGGTTATGTCTCCATTTTGAAGCCCTTCTTTTCTTCGTTTCTCTTTGAGTTCTTCATTAAAGTTTTTCCTCTCTCCCACCTCTTCAACTTCTTCTTCTTGGGCATCCCCTACTTCACCTTGGTTCAAAGTTATTCACCATCCAAAGGCAGCTTCAACGATAAAGGCGACTTCCTCCCGGTGTACGCGGCGATCTCTTTCAAGGCGGAGCGATCCTTTCCAAGGCTCGACGAGGAGGAGACGACGGTGTCATCACCATTGCTGCTACCATCTCCAAACTCTAGGCTCCTCTTGTTGTTATTGTTTTTGTGTTATTTTACTTTATTGTAATCTTGTTACCTCTTTGTTATAAACTTGTTTCACATTTCATGTACTTTTTCTTTTAAGTTAATGAAAGGAGTTGTTCTCTTGATCTAGTTCTTGCTCTTCTTCCCTCTCTATCTCTTTCTTCTATATCTTCTTTCCACTTCATGCAATTCTTTTCTATAACATAAGCACATACTCATGGTGTTTTCAATTAAGTGTTTGGTTTGTTCATCATTTCACTATTTTCTTTAAGCAAATCCAAATCACAAGTGTTTTTCAAAGGACTCTAAGGTTTTTAACTCTAAAAATCTCTTCTTCCTTGTGGATTCGACCCGTACCTGCCGTAGTACTATGTTCTCTTTTGACCATTTTGTGCGAGTTCGGTTTTAAGATTGTTAGCGCGCATGTTTTAAACGACGAACTTTCGCGTTATTAATTTTTGGCGCCGTTGCCGGGGAAGAATGATTTTTGACTTAAGAACTTTGTTTTCCTTGTGTGTATAATGTACTAATAAAGTTCTCTTTTCTTTATTTTACAGGTGAAAAAAAAGGGGAAAAAGTAACTTAAAAACTCAAAAAAAAAATTGGAAGTAAGTTTGCCTTTCTTTCTTTCATCTTTGTGATTTAGTCATTTATTTCAAAAAAAGGGAAATGAGGGAACGCTTTTAAAGTAAGTATCTAAACTTTTCCTCTTTCATTTCAATTTCATTTCTCTACATTTCATATCTTGTGGTTAGATAGGTTCATTAAATAAAAAGAAAAAGCATCACTTGAACTTCAATAAAAATGTTCATTGCAAGAGTAGAACCCACACGTCCATGTTTTAGGTCATGCATCATTTAGGATAGAATTTATTTTTCATTGTTATTTAATTATTGTTAATTGTATTATTGAAGATTGCGGGAGGCAAGGTGAGTAATCTATTTTTTTCAAAAGTATGCTCATGCATTTTCATGCTTGCATAGAACCCCTTGTTTGAACTTGGTTTGTTGCATATCATTTCTAAAATATTCTAAGGGCAACACCCATAAACAAGATAAGGTGGGGATTTCATCACCCTTCCTTAGCCCACAAACCATAATTCCCTTGCATCTTTGCATCACCTAGACCTTAAATAAAATTCAGTAGACATTGGCCCTAGGTTCACACTATGGTTCTTGTGTTATTTGGGCATACTCTCTTGTGAAAACCGGTGCCTAAGGCAAGACGGTCGGACGGCAAACGCCTTAAGCGGGCTAGTGGTTTGGCATAATTAGGTCCCTACGAAAGTAGGGGGAACCTCCCACTTCCCCACCCCTTACCTGGCCGGTGGAAACATTGAGAGTGAACTTAAGTTTCACTTTAATCATTTTGTGAAACCCAATTTATAGGTCTCGGTCACATCTAGGTCACTAGGGAATTTGTGTGATAACTTGTTTGTGATTGCATAAAAAAAATTAAAAGAAAAAAAATCAAAAAAAATCAAAAAATTCTCCTCTTCTCTTTCTTCATCCTATTTTGTGTCAAAAAAAAATATAAACAAACAAAAATCATCATAAAAAAAAATCTTTCATTTCTCTCTTCGTCCTAGTTAATGCAAGGTAGAAGATCTCAACATCCAAACCTACTAGGACCCATTCAAGAAATTGAGAGAGTCTTGTATCCAGGGAACGATCTTCAACAAGATCTCATGGCCGAAAATCAAGGACCTCACCAACAAAATCTAATGGCCGAAAATCCCAATCCTCCAAAGCAAATGAAGGACTATTTTTTGCCGAATCAATACCAACCGTCCTTCTATGTCCAAGCACCTCAGAACCAGGCGGTTCATTATGAAATCAAGTCTAGTACAATCCAAATGTTGCCATCTTTCTATGGAAATCCTAATGAAGACCCTTACAAACATCTTGATGAGTTCCTTCAAATCTGCTCCACAGTTAAAATCCAAAATTTCTCTGATGATGCTCTTCGGCTAACTCTCTTTCCATTCTCTCTCAAGGAACCTTGCTCGTGTAGTAGACCGACCTTTCGATTCCCGAGTCATCTCTGACTAGGACCGAGCTGACCGTGGATGGCGTCGCCGAGAGGTAGAGCGATAGGACTTCGCCGGGGATGGGCTTGGAGAGCACCGGGGGCGATGCCAGGAACTCTTTGAGCTCGGTGAACGCTGTCTGGCATTCCTCGTCCCATGCAAACGTAGATGATGCTAACTTGGGCCCCCTCCACAGTTTGAAAAAGGGCAAGCATCGTTCGGCCGCACGGGATAGGAAACGGCTGAGAGCGGCAACACGCCCTGTCAGACAATGGACGTCTTTGATGCACGTGGGCGGGCGCATGTCCCGGATGGCCTGGACTTTGTCGGGGTTGGCTTCGATCCCGCGCTGAGTGACCAGAAAACCCAGGAACTTCCCGGATCTTACTCCGAAGGCGCATTTGGCGGGGTTGAGCTTCATGTCGTACTTCAGGAGGGTGTCGAAGGTTTCGGCGAGATCAGTGAAGTGGTCTCGAGCCTTAGGGGTCTTGACCAGCATATCGTCAATGTAGGCTTCGACGTTCCGACCCATTTGTCCCTCGAACATGCGGTTGACCAATCGCTGATATGTGGCTCCAGCATTCTTCAACCCGAAGGGCATCCGGGTATAGCAATACACGCCGTAGTCGGTGATGAAGGCGGTCTTCTCGACGTCTTCGGGATGCATTCTGATCTGGTGATAACCCGAATAGGCATCTAGGAAGCTGAGTATCTCATTACCCGAGGTTGAGTCGACCAGTTGGTCGATGCTCGGTAGCGGATAGCAGTCCTTCGGGGTAGCCTTGTTTAGATCGGTGAAGTTCACGCACATTCGTCACTTGCCTTTAGCTTTAGGTACCAAGACGACGTTGGCTAGCCACGTTGGGTACAGGACCGGCCTAAAAAGACCAGTCTCTTGTCCTTTGGTGACCTGCGCCTTAATGATCGCCTGTTTCTCAGGCGCATGCTTCCTTCTCTGTTGCTGCACGGGTTTTATGGTGGGATCGAGGTTGAGATTGTGCATCACGGTCTCCTTTGGTATGCCAGGGAGTTGATCATCGGACCAAGCAAAGACCTGAATATACTCAGAAAGAAACCTCTTATATTGACGTTGTTCCTCGGGTGGTAGGTCGGCACCGATCCTTACTCCTAGGGTCGGGTCATCGTTCAGGAACACCGTTAATAGTTCGCCACCGGGTTCGGCGGTTACGGTTTTCCCCTCGATTCCCTTGGGGCCCTTATCTTTCCAGTCCGGCCTTGAGGCTTCCACCGAGATGTTGTAGCACCTTTTGGCCGTGGTCTGATTACCTCGGACTTCCCCCAACCCGTTTTTGGTGGGGAACTTCATTTTTTGGTGATAGGTAGATGGTACGGCCTTTATTCGGCTGAGAATTTTTTGACCGAAAATGGCGTTGTATGCTATCATACCCTTGATCATCATGAAGTCCGCCATGACCGTTACGGTTTTAGGCGGGGTGCCGATGGTGACTGGTAGGCTTAGGGCTCCCTCGGAGTATGTGGCCAGGCCATTAAACCCATAAAGGGGTGTTCGGATCGGGCGGAGCTTGGATGGGTCTTCCCCCATGTTGAGAAAATAGTCGTCAGATAATATATCGGGGGCGCTTCCATTGTCAACCAGAATTCTATCTACGTTACAATAGTTTATTGTGGCCGAGATAACGAGGGCATCATCATGCGGGGTGTTTAGCCCTTCTAGGTCTTGGTCGGAGAAGACTATGACCTGGGGCTCCCTCGGCGGGCCTTTGGAGAGCTCTAAGGCTTGGCTGGCCCGCTCGGCATGACGTTTCCTTCCTCGACTGGTGTCACCACCCGATGTTGTTCCCCCGGAGATGACGTTGATGTGGACCCCTCGGGGGGCATTGTCGATCTCCTCGACGGCGTCTCGATCTTCTTTGTGCCCGGCTGCGAATTGGGCCAGGTGCCCCTGATGAATGAGACGCTCGATCTCGTCTTGGAGCTGATGGCAGTCGCCGGTGTGGTGCCCGTGGTCGCCGTGGAATAGGCAGTGCCTGTCGCGCTTGCGGTTCTTCGACCTCATGGGCTCAGGTTGGCGGAGGAGCCCCGAGTCTTTGATGTCTTCATAGATCTCGTAGACCGGTGCGACTAATGGGGTATACCGCTCATACTTCCGCTTGCGCTTCTCCCGATCTCGCTTCTTTCCCGTGCCAGGGTTTGGCTCGGAAGCCCGCTTCTTGTCCCCCTCCCGACCTGAGCCGGTTGCGTCTCGGCAAGCGCTGAGTACTTCTTCGCACTCGGCATGGCGTAATGCCAGAGTCACTAGCTCGGCAAGGGTCGAGGGAGGGTGGAGGACAAGTTCGCGGCGGAGGTTCTCGTCCCGGGTGCCCCCGGTCAGAGCGGTGGTGGCTGAGGCCACATCTAGGCGGGGGATTCTGAGGGCTTACGATTTAAACCGGTGGACATAAGCCCGGAGCCTTTCCCCTTGCGCCTGTTTGAGGGCTAGGAGCCCCACTACTGACCTTGGGGGGGCACTTCCGGCGAAGCTCTCCTTGAAGATTCGTCCGAATTGTCTGAAGTCTCAGATGGACCCAGGGGCGAGGGCCCGGAACCATGCCTGGGCGTCTTGGACCAAGGTGGCCGCAAAAGCTCGGCATTTAATGGTATCCGGTGTTCCGTGTAGAGTGACGAGGGCGTCGAAGCTGTCGTAGTGGTCGGCCGGGTCGCCCTGACCGTCGTAAAGTTTGAAGGTTGGAATGGTGGCTCTGGGAGACACCTCCGCCTTCAAGATGTCGTCGGAGAAGGGGGATTTCTCCTCGTCCTCCGGGAAAGAAGTTTTTTGCAGGGCGCGAAGGGCGCACTCTTGCTCGGCAAAACATCTTTCGAAGTCCCTCAGCCGAAGGGACAACTCCGACTGGGGTCGTGCCGTAGGGCTGGGGGGAGCGTCGTGGCATTCCTCAGGAACGTCAGCGCCAAGGCGCGGGGGCCTTGCCCCTTGCTTCCCTTTCCTCGGCGTGGAGGAAGCCTCTTGCTCCGGGGGCGGAGCCTGAGAGGGTCCTCCAATGTTGTTGCGGATGAGCTGTTGGCCGCGGAGGGTGAAGCGGCCCCCGGCGGTGTGCTGAGACGCACTTCTACGGGGGGGCTTCCGGACGGGGCGCGGGATCTTGCGTCCCTTGCTGCCTGGGCCCTCATGATCTCCACGAGGACGTCCATCTTTTCGTTGAGGGCCTGAAAGGCCTCGGCGCCACTGTGGGGGAGTGCCCCTACCGCCGCCGGAGGGGGTGGTGGTCCGTTGGTGGGGACGCTGGCGTTGGAGGGAGGGTTATGTGAGGCCCTAGAGGGGCCGTCCCCTACCGCTACCATGGCCTTACCTCTCTCACCGGTGGATCTCCTTCCTGAGCTTCTTCTCACCATCTTGGCTCTTCGTGCATTTCCCACAGACGGCGCCAGATGAAGAGGCGTGATCTCGCGCGGGGTCCTGAGCGGGCTGTGGATCACCAGAAGATGAACTGCAAGACAGGGAAACGTATTAGAGGGCCCAGGGGGATTCCCTGGGGTAAAACCCTCCGATGGCTAAGTCAGTAGAGCTATGGTGGAAGTGCTAATGGGGGAGGAGGAAGCTAATGCGCGAGATCCCTCTCCACCAAAGGGGGTGAAGCGGGTCATGCTCAGGAGCTTTGGGTGTGAATGCCTTGAATGGCCTTACCTGCCACCGGAGAGTATCCCTGGTATATAAAGTCCGCCACCTTCAGGAGTCCTGCGAGCTGAGGAGTTTCCGGCGGGAGTTACGTCTCCGACGTGGGCTTTCAGGGCCTTATCGTGGGGACGTTATCTCTTGGAAACGCGGTGGCTCCTCTGATTCTCCTGCTCGCGGGGGACTCTGAACGGCCGCACAGACAGATGATCAACGGCCTTGCCGAGCGTGGGGAATGCCAACCTCGTCCGGGTGATGACCATGGCTCGATGATGGTGGGGTCGGATGGGTCAGCGGAAGCCTTTCTCTCCCGGGCGGGGAAGGGGTGTTGGGAGGAAAAATGGAGAGGAGGGAGTACCCAGACGAGAGGACAACCAGCAGAGGAGAAGAAGAAAGGAGAACAGAAGAATCACAAGAACACACAGAGATTTTTTACGTGGTTTGGAGGCAAGATGCCTTCCTACGTCCACGGCCGCAGCAGGAATCCACTAAGATTTTCCAACAAGGTTACAGTACAAAGAGAGAGCCAATCCTTTTATACTTGGAGATTAGGGCGTCATTAGTTAGGGTATTAAGGACAATAATACCCCTGTTAAACAGACATCCACTTTCGGGATACATCAGACGCACATGCTCGCCTGTCCCACCGGATGCTCTCCTGGGACCGAGAATGCGCTCCAGCGACTGCAGATGCTCTCCTACCAACAGTCAGATCACTGCATTGCCAGGACCGCGTCGACGCATTGCCAAGACTGTGTCGACGCACTCCAAGTGACATCGAATTGCCCCGAACCTGCAATACATGCTCCCCTGACGCCAGCGATGCTCTCCAGAGGCCATAGATGCTCCCCTAGCGCTTCAGATGCTTCCCGGCTAGAACCCGATCAGCATGTGCCCCTGGGGAAGCGATTGCTCCCCTGGCACTGAAGGATGCTCCCCTGGAGCAGAGGATGCTCCCCTGGAGACAGCATGTGCTTCCCTGCTAGAGCCCAGACAGCAAATGCTCCCCTGGAGCTGCGGCTGCTCCCCTGGCGCTTCAGATGCTCCCCTGGAACATCATATGCTCCCGTGCGGAGGCGCACGAGTTCTGACTCCACATTCTAACAATCTCCCACTTGGAGTCTGAACTCCAAACTAAGCAAACATCTCAATGTATTAATCCTGCTTAAAATAACTGTAGAAATAAACTGCTACGGCACCCCTCCATCAATCATCCATGGAGGCCAACTGAGGTCTTGCACAGCCTCAGTTTTTCTATGGTTACCACCTTGGTTAACATGTCTGCTGGATTCGCTGCACCAAGAATTTTCTCCAGCAGCAAAACATCATCTTCAAGCAAATCACGAATGAAGTGATACTTCAGTTGTATGTGCTTGGTCCTTGCATGAAAGACTGGGTTCTTGGCAAGGTGAATTGCACTTTGACTGTCACAAAACAACACACTATTGCTTTGTTCTTTGCCCAACTCCTTCAGAAAATTTTTCAGCCATACCATCTCTTTGCTAGCTTCAGAGATAGCAACATACTCTGCTTCTGTTGTTGAGAGAGCAACAACCTTCTGAAGTTTTGAAACCCAACTTACTGCAGTGCCACCCAAGGTATAAACATAGCCAGTGGTACTTCTTCTGGTGTCCAGATCACCACCAAGATCTGAATCAACAAAACCTTGTAAGATAACATCACTTTTCTTGAAACAAAGTGACTTACCTGAGGTGCCTTTTAGGTATCTCAGAATCCATTTCACTGCCTCCCAGTGTTGCTTGCCCGGATCTGCCATATGTCTGCACACAACTCCCACTGCATGTGCTATATCCGGCCTGGTACAAATCATGGCATACATCAGACTTCATACAGCTGATGCATAAGGAATTTTCTTCATGGACTCATGCTCTTCAGCAGACTTTGGTGACTGCTCTTTAGACAGCTTGAAGTGACTTGCCAAAGGAGTGCTAACTGGTTTTGCATCCTGCATGTTGAATCTGCCCAACACCTTCTGGATGTAACCTTCTTGAGATAGCTTCACAGTGCCAGCTGTTCTATCTCTCACAATTCTCATCCCAAGAATTTGGTTTGCTGCTCCTAAGTCCTTCATAGCAAATTCCGTTGATAATTGTATTTTCAGATTGTTAATCTCTGTCATACTTGATCCTGCAATAAGCATATCATCCACGTACAACAATAATATGATATAACAATTATTAAACTTCTTAAGATAACAACAATGGTCCATATTACACCTAATGAAACCATTGTTACATATGAATCCATCAAACTTCTTGTACCATTGTCTGGGGGCTTGCTTCAGACCATACAAGCTTTTCTTAAGCTTGCACACAAGGTTTTCTTTGCTTGGGACTGAAAACCCTTCTGGTTGCAGCATGTAGATGTCTTCCTCCAAGTCACCATGGAGAAAAGCTGTCTTCACATCTAGTTGCTCTAAATGTAGGTTCTCAGCAGCAACAATGCTCAACACCAATCTAATAGTGGTTAGGTTTCACAACTGGAGAAAAGATCTCAGTGTAGTCTATACCTTCCTTCTGCTGGAAGCCCTTCACTACCAACCTTGCTTTGTACCTCTTACTGCCATCAGGTTCATCTTTGACTCTATAAACCCACTTGTTATGCAATGCCTTCTTGTTCTTAGGGAGTTTAGTTAGCTCCCAAGTCTGATTCTTTTGCAATGAGTTCATCTCATCTTCCATGGCTAACTCCCACTTGACAGAATCTGTAACCTGCATTGCTTCATCATAACACTCGGGTTCACCTTCGTCAGTCAACAGTAGGTAATGCAAAGATGGAGAATACCTTTGTGTAGGCCTAGGTATTCTTGTAGATCTTCTCAGTTGTACCGGTGTACAAGGTTGTGCTTCTGTTTCAGATACATCCTGTATCTTATCATTCACATCATCTTGTGAAATTTCTTCTAGCTCAACATGTCCACCATTCTCATTTTGTTTCCCTGCACTGTCAGATTCTACAACAGCCCTGTCTTTGTACAAGACATTCTCATTGAATATAACATTTTTCCTTCTGAGAATTTTTCGATTTTCATCATCCCAAAATCGATATCCAAACTCATCAGAACCATATCCAATGAAAAAGCACTTTATAGACTTAGCATCTAGCTTATCTCGGTCATTAGAATCTACATGCACATATGAAACACAACCAAAGACTCTCAAGTGTGAAAGATTTACCTCTTTCCCTGTCCAGGCCTCCTCTGGAATTTCACCATCCAAAGGGACAGATGGTCCTCGGTTTATCAAAAAAGCTGATGTGTTAATTGCATCTGCCCAAAATGTTTTAGGCAGTCCAGCATGTATCCTCATGCTCCTAGCCCGTTCATTCAAGGTTCTATTCATGCGCTCGGCAACTCCATTCTGCTGTGGTGTTCTTGGAACAGTTCTTTCCATTCTGATACCACTAGTCGCACAAAAGTCCTTGAATTCCTTGTTGTCATACTCTCCACCATTGTCTGATCTCAGACACTTCACTTTCAAGCATGTCTCATTCTCTACAAGGGTCTTCCAATTTTTGAAAGTAACAAATACATCAGATTTCCTTTTCAAAAAATAAACCCATACCTTACGAGTAGAGTCATCAATGAAAGTGACATAGTAAAGTGAGCCTCCAAGAGATGGTACTGGTGAAGGACCCCATACATCTGTATGTACAAGCTCTAGCTTCTGTGCCTTCAAAGTTCTTACAGTCTTTGAGAACGTGACCTTCTTTTGCTTCCCAAAAATACAGTCTTCACAAAGACCAACTTCCACAGATTTCAAGCCAGATAATTTTCCTTTTGACAGCAGTACCTTCATCCATTTCTCACTCATGTGACCAAGCCTACAGTGCCATATGTTGGAGTCAACTCCTGAATTTGCTACTGCAACTATATCTTTGTTGTTGCTAGTCATGTAGAGAGTACCCATCTTGTTGCCTCGTGCTATAATCATAGCACCTTTGGTGATCTTCCAAGATCCACCCACAAAGGTTGTGACATAACCTTCTTCATCAAGCTGTCCAACAGATATCAAGTTCCTCTTCAAGCCAGGTACATGCCTTACATTCTTTAACTTCCATAAAGTGCCATTTGTGGTCCTTATATTGACATCACCCTTCCCCACAATATCTAAAGGCTCATCATCTGCAAGATAAACCTTCCCAAAGTTTCCAGCAACATAATTTTGCATACTTTCTTTATGTGAGGTAGAATGAAATGACGCACCTGAGTCAAGAATCCATGACTCTAAAGGAGTGTCAACACAAAGAACTAAAGCATCTTGAACTTGCTCTGCTGCAGCTGCATTTGCGGACTCTTCATTGTGATGTTTCTTCTTTGGAGCCTTGCAGTCTTTCTTTAAGTGCCCCTTTTTACCACAATTCCAACACCCATCACCACCAAACTTTGATTGACCTTTCTTCTTAGACCTAGATCTGCTCCTATTTTGACCCCGCTGTTTTGTTCTTCCCCTGCTCTCAGTATTCAAGGCAGAACCTGAGGCTTCACCAGATTCCCTTCTGCGAATATCTTCACTTAGAATCAGGTCTCGAACCTCATTAAGCTTCAACTTGCTTGAACCGGAAGAACTACTCACAGCCGTCACAGTTGCACCCCAACTTTCAGGTAAGGAGGATAATAGAATCAAAGCCCTAATCTCATCATCAAAGTTTATTTCTACAGAACTCAACTGAGTTGTAATCACATTAAACTCATTGATATGGTCTGTAACAGAAGCACCTTCGGCCATCTTCAGATTAAATAAGCGACGCATCAAATATACCTTGTTTGAAGCTGATGGCTTTTCATACATATTTGATAGCGCCTTCATCAATCCTGCCGTGGTCTTCTCGTTCACGATGTTGAAGGCGACGTTTCTGGCCAACGTCAAGCGAACAACTCCGAGTGCTTGTCTGTCTAGTAGATCCCAATCTTCTTTCTTCATCCCTGCCGGCATCGTTCCAAGAAGCGGTTCATGCAGCTTCTTCTGATACAAGTAGTCTTCGATCTGCATCTTCCAGAAACCGAAGTCCTTGCCATCGAACTTGTCGATCCTCACCTTTCCTTCATCTGCCGTCATTGCTCCCACTACTCCCTCGAACCAGAACAAGGCTCTGATACCAGTTGTTGGGAGGAAAAATGGAGAGGAGGGAGTACCCAGACGAGAGGACAACCAGCAGAGGAGAAGAAGAAAGGAGAACAGAAGAATCACAAGAACACACAGGGATTTTTTACGTGGTTCGGAGGCAAGATGCCTTCCTACGTCCACGGCCGCAGCAGGAATCCACTAAGATTTTCCAACAAGGTTACAGTACAAAGAGAGAGCCCATCCTTTTATACTTGGAGATTAGGGCGTCATTAGTTAGGGTATTAAGGACAATAATACCCCTGTTAAACAGACATCCACTTTCGGGATACATCAGACGCACATGCTCGCCTGTCCCACCGGATGCTCTCCTGGGACCGAGAATGCGCTCCAGCAACTGCAGATGCTCTCCTACCAACAGTCAGATCACTGCATTGCCAGGACCGCGTCGACGCATTGCCAAGACTGCGTCGACGCACTCCAAGTGACATCGAATTGCCCCGAACCTGCAATGCATGCTCCCCTGACGCCAGCGATGCTCTCCAGAGGCCATAGATGCTCCCCTGGCGCTTCAGATGCTTCCCGGCTAGAACCCGATCAGCATGTGCCCCTGGGGAAGCGATTGCTCCCCTGGCACTGAAGGATGCTCCCCTGGAGCAGAGGATACTCCCCTGGAGACAGCATGTGCTTCCCTGCTAGAGCCCAGACAGCAAATGCTCCCCTGGAGCTGCGGCTGCTCCCCTGGCGCTTCAGATGCTCCCCTGGAACATCATATGCTCCCGTGCGGAGGCGCACGAGTTCTGACTCCACATTCTAACAAGGGGCTTAGGCCGGACCTTCTTTTGAGACCTGACCGTTACCTCGGGCCCTCCGAGCCTAGGAGGCCGCCGGGGAGGGTTGATTCCTCGAGGATCTGTTTTATTGGGCTTCATTTTCCCGAGTGGGCCCGGTGGGCTCTCACTGGGGTGAGCTCGCCTCGTTGGACCCCGTGGGGCCTAGTTGGGCTGCTTTTTGGGTGGACTACAGAAATCCCC
This sequence comes from Amorphophallus konjac, assembly GCA_022559845.1. NCBI lineage: Eukaryota > Viridiplantae > Streptophyta > Magnoliopsida > Alismatales > Araceae > Amorphophallus > Amorphophallus konjac. Next base: position 2,301 of record JAHNEJ010002024.1, on the reverse strand, counting down.
CTCTCCACCAGGGTTAGTCTCCAGTTCGCCAGTGCCGAGGGATGCCCCTTGTAGTTGTACTCCGGGGGATGCCCCGTGTAGTTGTACTTTTCCTTTATGTTGACTGTACTTATATTTGCACATGATACTCTGCAGACCTTGTAGCAGTTTATTTTATTTATATTATGTTGTGCATTTTATTTTGATCATTGTGCTATCTCTGTGGTCGTTTCAACTTCTCTTGTACTCTCACACCACTCCTTTCTACCCTTCCAAGTCTTCGGGCTCGTGGGTTGGCGGGCTGAGATTTGAGACGCGCCGATTCCTTTCCGGTACTCGGATCCCAGGTCGCCACAGCTGGTATCAGCACTACAGGAAAATCGGCCTATAGCGACCAATGTCCATGGTCGCAATATAATAATAATTGGTCGCTAAAGGAATTTGTGACTAAACATTGGTCGCTAACCCTTGGTCGCTATATCATTGTCGCTAATACTCGTAGCGACTAATCTTTAAGTTTGGTCGCTAAACTCTTAATCACTAGCGACCCAAATGATTCTGGTCGTTATAGATTGATACTATAGCGACAAAAATATTGGTCGTAATTGTGAATAAATATTGGTCGTTAATTCTCGTCGGTCGCTAAAAAACTCTAAATAGCGACGTAGTTGAGTTTAATCGCAGATAATATTTAGCCGTTGTTTCTACAATATTAACAACTATCACAGTGGTCGCTAAACCCTTAACCACTAGCGACCCAAATGATTTTGGTCGCTATAGATTAATGCTATAGCGATGAAAATATTGGTCGTAATTATGAATAAATATTGGTCGTTAATTCTCATTGGTAGTTAAAAAAATTTTAAATAGCGACATAATTGAATGTGGTCGCATATAATATTTAGTCGTTGTTTCTACCATATTAACGACCATCACATTGATCATCATCATGAGAATATCAATAATTATTATATTTGGTCGTAATTAAATTTTTTATCGTTATTTCTATAATATTAATGACTATCACTTTTATTTATAATTTAATATTTGATTTTTATGTGTGTAATATTAATAAGCACACCTTTTGGTCACTGATCGACTGTTTATTCATTTTTATTATAATTTTAGTGACTACTAATGTTTATCATAACTAAACATTTAGTCAATATTATTATAATTTTAACAACTATTAATTTTAGTCACTACTAAATATTTGGTCACTATTTCCATAATATTAAATGCAACATCCATTCATGTACTACCACCAAACAAAAGTATTAAAAAAATCTCATTCATTCATTATGACCTTACAAAATATTAAAATACCAATAAACTAATGTCCTACCTTCTCATTGTACAAAAAAATTATATTAAAAGAGTAAAATGTGATTGATTGTCTTGAAAATGTAAATACAAAAAATAATATGATATTCAACAAAAATAACTTTCATGATCTTATAATCTGCGACATAAATACACCGATGATTGAGAAGAGGTTGCACCGTATATGGAATCAAACCATTCTGAAAAATAATGAAAAATAAAAGAAATTAAATGAGAATATTAATATTTAACTTACTTTAGTCAACAAAATAAGAAATATATTTTTACCATGACGACGATTGTGGAATATTATTTCTATTCATTCAAGTCATCAAAAATTATATCTTCCTCTGTTGATTCTCAAGTTGATCTAGAAGAGTGGCCACCTCTTGCTCTAATTGTTTATCTCTAACCGTGGGTTGACTCGAAAAAATAACTCTATCTCGCTGAGGTGGTTTCGGTCCACGACCACAACTCATTGCTTTTCAGAATTTCTCACAGATGACCTTGCAGCTGCAAATGAGTTCCAAGATGACATGGAATGACATTGTAGAATCATGCCTATGATGTTTAAGAAAAATGTTTTGATAGGACGATTTTTAGCCAGTGTCACTGCCAGGCAGTGTGTTATTAGGCTGTTCCAACTGAAGTATGAGCATGTTAATATATCTATGTATAATGTTCAAAAGCCATTCCACTTTTACTCATGAAGTACAAACAGATAATTAACTCATCTTCAATCAGGAGCCAAGTACTTAGCCTTTATAACACCGATATTGCTTTGTATCTCATAAAACAGTAATACTTGAGCTGGGCTTCTTTTTACTGCAGGTGATGCATAAACAAAAGTATTAACTTATATTCATGTTGCAGATTTCCCTTCGGGCTTACGCAGATACAGATGGGAAATAAATCAAATGAATGATGACTGATTGAGACTTCTAAATGAAAAAAGAAGTTTCTTACATCCTATAACAAGCACTATAAATCTTAATGAAG